>CM060311.1:100447012-100462012 GCA_030674185.1 Monoplex corrugatus | reverse complement strand
AGTGTACGTATGACATCTTACACTGCTACAGTTGTACGTCTGACATCTTACCACATGAATACAGTGTTACGTTGACTCTTTACACTGACTACATGTTACGTCTGACATTTTTACTCCTGACTCATGTACGTCTGACATCTTTACACCTACTACTTACGTTGACATCTTACACCTGACTTTCAGTGTACGTCTGACATCTTACCACTGTTACAGTGTACGTCTGACATCTTACACTGACTACAATTACGTTCTGACATCTTACACCTGCTACATTACGTCTGACATCTTACCACTGACTCATTACGTCTGATCTTTACACCTGTCTGTACGTCTGCACATCTTCCACTGACTCAGTGTACGTCTGACATCTTACACCTGACTAAGTGTACGTCTGCATTTTCTACCTGACTAATTGTCTGACTTCTTTCACTGACTTCGTTTTCTTCTTACTTCTTACTCCTTGCTAAGTGTACGTCTGTCATCTTACATGATCTTAATTTACGTTGTTTCTTCACTTCTACATATAGTCTGACATCTTACACTGATACATTACTTCTTCTTCTTACCTTACTACTTTTCTCATTCTTCACTGTTTCTTTATCTTCATTCTTACACCTCGTTCATGTACTTCTGACATCTTCACTGCTCTTACTCTACATCTTACATCTTCTTCATTCTTCATTCTTCACTTCTTTTCGTCTCTTCTTCACTGCTACTTCGTCTTGACTTCTTCCTTACTTATTCGTCAATGTGTGTGTTATTTGTTTCGTCTCTTCATTCTTCATCGATTTTAATTGTTCGATGTGACTTACATTTCATCCAGATTTCTATGGTTTATCATATCTATCTTCTTCTTCGTCTTCTTCTTTTCTTCTTCTTCTTCTTCTTCTTCTTCTTCTTCTTCTTCTTCTTCTTCTTCTTCTTCTTCTTTCTTCTTCTTCTTCTTTTTCTTCTTCTTCTTCTCTTCTTCTTCTTCTTTTCTTCTTCTTCTTTCTTCTTCTTCTTCTTCTTCTTCTTTTCTTCTTCTTCTTCTTCTTCTTTCTTCTTCTTCTTCTTCTTCTTCTTCGCATTCTTTCTTCTTCTTCTTCTTCTTCTTCTTCTTCTTCTTCTTCTCTTCTTTTCTTCTTCTTCTTTCTTCTTCTTTTTCTTCTTTCTTCTTCTTCTTCTTCTTCTTCTTCTTTTCTTGTTTCTTCTTCTTCTTCTTCTTTTCTTCTTCTTTTTTTCTTCTTCTTCTTTCTTCTTCTTTCTTCTTTTCTTCTTCTTCTTCTTTTTCTTCTTCTTTTTCTTCTTTCTTTTCTTCTTCTTCTTCTTTCTTCTTCTTCTTTTCTTCTTTTTTCTTCTTCTTCTTCTTCTTCTTCTTCTTCTTCTTCTTCTTCTTCCTTCTTCTTCTTCTTCTTTCTTCTTCTTCTTCTTTTCTTCTTCTTTTCTTCTTCTTCTTCTTCTTCTTCTTCTTCTTCTTCTTCTTCTTCTCTTCTTCTTCTTCTTTCTTCTTCTTCTTCTTCTTCTTCTTCTTCTTCTTCTTCTTCTTCTTCTTCTTCTCTTCTTCTTCTTCTTCTCTTCTCATTCTTCTTTTCTTCATTCTTTTCTTCTTCGCATTTCTTCTTCTTCGCATTCTTCTTCTTCTTCTTCTTCTCTTTTCTTCTTTTCTTCTTCTTCTTCTTCCTTCTTCTCTTTTCTTCTTTCCATTCTTCTTCTTCGCATTCTTCTTCTTCGTTCTTCTTCTTCTTCATTCTTCTTTGCATTCTTCTTCTTCTTCTTCTTCATTCTTTTTCTTCTTCGATTCTTCTTCTTCTTCTTCTCTTCTTGCTCTTCTTCATCTTCTTCTCATTTCTTTTCTTTTCTTTTTCTCATTCTTTCTTTCTTTTCTTTCATTTTCTTTTCTTTCTTTCTTTTTCTTCTCTTTCTTCTGATCTCATTTCTTCTTTTTCTTCTTCTTTTCTTTTCTTCTTTCTCTTCTTTTCATTTTTTCTTCTGCTTTCTTTTTTCTTCCTTCTTCTTCTTTTCTTCTTTCTTTTCTTCTTTTCCTTCTTCTTCGTTTCCTTCTTTCTTCTTTTCTTTTCTGTTCATCATTTCTTCTTCTTCTTCTTTCTGCTTCTTCATTCTTCTTCTTCGCATTCTTCTTGTTCTTCTTCTTTTTTCTTGCTTCTTCTTTTGCTTTGCTTTTTCTTCTTCTTTTGCTTCTTCTGCCTCATTTTTTGTTCATTCCTGTTCGTGTTCTTTGCAACCTCATTGTTTGTGTTCACATGATAGGAATGAGAAACATAAAGCTGGCAGAAACAAATGAGTGACTGAAAGAATTCTCACAGAATTCCAGATGTTGGGGATACTATTTGTACGTGAAAGAATCCACATTCCATGGGGGATGTTCTGTTTGACGGTGTTTGTTTATAATCTATGTGCACTGTTCAAGTGTATTTTGGTTCATTTTGGCTGTTCCAAAGTGGTTCAGTTGTTGCGTGGACAGTGTGTGCGACGTTGTGTGCTGTGTACATTATGTGGTTCATCACGTTGTGTGCTGTGACATGTGTGTGGTTTATCATGTTGTGTGCTGTGTACATGTGTGTGGTTCATCATGTTGTGTGCTGTGTACATGTGTGGTTCATCATGTTGTGTGCTGTTACATGTGTGTGGTTCATCACGTTGTGTGTGCTGTGTACATGTGTGTGGTTCATCATGTTGTGTGCTGTGTAAAATGTGTGTGGTTCATCATGTTGTGTGCTGTGTACATGTGTGTGGTTCATCAGTTGTGTGCTGTGTACATTTTGTGGTTCATACATTGTGTGCTGTGTACATGTGTGTGGTTCATCAGTTGTGTGCTGTGTACATTGTGCGTGGTTCATCACGTTGTGTGCTGTGTACATGTGTGTGGTTCATCATGTTGTGTGCTGTGTACATGTGGTGGTTCATCAGTTGTGTGCTGTGTACATGTGTGTGGTTCATCAGTTGTGTGCTGTGTACATGTGGTGGTTCATCAGTTGTGTGCTGTGTACATGTGTGTGGTTCATCAGTTGTGTGCTGTGTACATGTGTGTGGTTCATCATGGTTGTTGTGTTGTGTACATGTGTGTGGTTCATCATGTTGTGTGCTGTGTACATGTGTGTGTGTGGTTCATCACGTTGTGTGCTGTGTACATGTGTGTTGGTTCATCATGTTGTGTGTGTGTACATGTGTGTGGGTTCATCATGTTGTGTGCTGTGTACATGTGTGTGTGTGGTTCATCATGTTGTGTGCTGTGTACATGTGTGTGGTTCATCATGTTGTGTGCTGTGTACATGTGTGTGGTTCATCACGTTGTGTGCTGTGTACATGTGTGTGGTTCACATTGTTGTGTTGCTGTGTACATGTGTGTGGTTGTTCATCATGTTGTGTGCTGTGTACATGTGTGTGGTTCATCATGTTGTGTGCTGTGTACATGTGTGTGGTTCATCATGTTGTGTGCTGTGTACATGTGTGTGGTTCATCATGTTGTGTGCTGTGTACATGTGTGTGGTTCATCATGTTGTGTGCTGTGTACATGTGTGTGTGGTTCATCACGTTGTGTGCTGTGTAATGTGTGGTTCATCATGTTGTGTGCTGTGTACATGTGTGTGGTTCATCACGTTGTGTGCTGTGTACATGTGTGTGGTTCATCATGTTGGTGCTGTGTACATTTTGTGTGGTTCATCAGTTGTGTGCTGTGTACATGTGTGTGGTTCATCATGTTGTGTGCTGTGTACATGTGTGTGTGGTTCATCATGTTGTGTGTGTGTTACTGTGTGGTTCATCATGTTGTGTGCTGTGTACATGTGTGTGGTTCATACGTTGTGTGTGTGTACATGTGTGTGGTTCATCAGTTGTGTGCTGTGTACATGTGTGTGGTTCATCATGTTGTGTGCTGTGTACATGTGTGTGGTTCATCATGTTGTGTGCTGTGTACATGTGTGTGGTTCATCATGTTGGTGCTGTGTACATGTGTGTGTGGTTCATCACGTTGTGTGCTGTGTACATGTGTGTGGTTCATCACGTTGTGTGCTGTGTACATGTGTGTGGTTCATCATGTTGTGTGCTGTGTACATGTGTGTGTGTGGTTCATCACGTTGTGTGCTGTGTACATGTGTGTGGTTCATCATGTTGTGTGCTGTGTACATGTGTGTGGTTCATCATGTTGTGTGCTGTGTACATGTGTTGTGTGGTTCATCATGTTGTGTGCTGTGTACATGTGTGTGGTTCATCACGTTGTGTGCTGTGTACATGTGTGTGTGGTTCATCAGTTGTGTGCTGTGTACATGTGTGTGGTTCATCAGTTGTGTGCTGTGTACATGTGTGTGGTTCATCATGTTGTGTGCTGTGTACATGTGTGTGGTTCATCATGTTGTGTGCTGTGTACATTGTGTGTGGTTCATCATGTTGTGTGCTGTGTACATGTGTGTGTGGTTCATCATGTTGTGTGCTGTGTACATGTGTGTGTTCATCACGTTGTGTGCTGTGTACATGTGTGTGGTTCATCATGTTGTGTGCTGTGTACATGTGTGTGGTTCATCATGTTGTGTGCTGTGTACATGTGTGTGTTCATCATGTTGTGTGCTGTGTACATGTGTGTGGTTCATCAGTTGTGTGCTGTGTACATGTGTGTGGTTCATCACGTTGTGTGCTGTGTACATGTGTGTGGTTCATCATGTTGTGTGCTGTGTACATGTGTGTGGTTCATCATGTTGTGTGCTGTGTACATGTGTGTGTGTGTGGTTCATCACGTTGTGTGCTGTGTACATGTGTGTGGTTCATCATGTTTGTGCTGTGTACATGTGTGTGTTACGTTGTGTGCTGGTACATGTGTGTGTGTCAGTGTACATGTTGTGTGTATGTGGTTTCATCACGTTGTGTGCTGTGTACATGTGTGTGTGGTTCATCATGTTGTGTGCTGTGTACATGTGTGTGGTTCATCACGTTGTGTGCTGTGTACATGTGTGTGGTTCATCAGTTGTGTGCTGTGTACATGGTGTGGTTCATCATGTTGTGTGCTGTGTACATGTGTGTGGTTCATCATGTTGTGTGCTGTGTACATGTGTGTGGTTCATCATGTTGTGTGCTGTGTACATGTGTGTGGTTCATCACGTTGTGTGCTGTGTACATGTGTGTGGTTCATCATGTTGTGTGCTGTGTACATGTGTGTGGTTCATCATGTTGTGTGCTGTGTACATGTGTGTGGTTCATCACGTTGTGTGCTGTGTACATGTGTGTGGTTCATCATGTTGTGTGCTGTGTACATGTGTGTGTTGGTTCACACGTTGTTGTGCTGTGTACATGTGTGTGGTTCATCACTTGTGTGCTGTGTACATGTGTGTGTTCATCATGTTGTGTGCTGTGTACATGTGTGTTGTTCATCACGTTGTGTGCTGTGTACATGTGTGTGGTTCATCATGTTGTGTGCTGTGTACATGGTGTGTGGTTCATCATGTTGGTGCTGTGTACATGTGTGTGGTTCATCACGTTGTGTGCTGTGTACATGTGTGTGGTCATCATGTTGTGTGCTGTGTACATGTGTGTGTGGTTCATCACGTTGTGTGCTGTGTACATGTGTGTGGTTCATCACGTTGTGTGCTGTGTACATGTGTGTGTTCATCATGTTGTGTGCTGTGTACATGTGTGTGGTTCATCACGTTGGTGCTGTGTACATGTGTGTGGTTCATCATGTTGGTGCGTGTACATGTGGTGTTCATCATGTTGTGTGCTGTGTACATGTGTGTGGTTCACACGTTGTGTGCTGTGTACATGTGTGTGGTTCATCATGTTGTGGCTGTGTACATGTGTGTGGTTCACAGTTGTGTGCTGTGTACATGTGTGTGGTTCATCACTTGTGTGCTGTGTACATGTGTGTGGTTCATCATGTTGTGTGCTGTGTACATGTGTGTGTGTGGTTCATCAGTTGTGTGCTGTGTACATGTGTGTGTTGGTTCATCACGTTGTGTGCTGTGTACATGTGGTGTGGTTCATCATGTTGTGGCTGTGTACATGTGTGTGTGGTTCATCAGTTGTGTGCTGTGTACATGTGTGTGGTTCATCATGTTGTGTGCTGTGTACTGTGTGTGGTTCATCAGTTGTGTGCTGTGTACATGTGTTTGGTTCATCATGTTGTGTGCTGTGTACATGTGTGTGGTTCATCACGTTGTGTGCTGTGTACATGTGTGGTTCATCATGTTGTGTGCTGTGTACATGTGTGTGGTTCATCAGTTGTGTGCTGTGTACATGTGTGTGGTTCACCAGTTGTGTGCTGTGTACATGTGTGTGGTTCACTCCCGGCATCCTTTGACAGCTGTGGCCGGGGAGAAAATGGAAAATTTGTCCCATTACTTGAAGGACGATGACTGAGGACACCACACCCCCCACCACCCCACACCCACACACACTCACAGCTATCGTCATGGACTGTTGTACTCATACAGAAGGAAAGTTGTCATTCCAAACGAATTGAGTGACGGTCGTATCATTATCTGACCCTTATGCACACTGATTAGTCCAGTTGAAACTGATGAACAAAGGGTTTGTGTTTGATTCCGGCGTATGGAGTTGTTTCGCCGTCAGTAAAGTGTGTAGTATTTCATTAGGGACTACTGTCGGGGCAAGTGGCACGCGCGTCACGCTGGGAGGTGTATGGCACGTGCTATGGGAGGTGTATGGCACGTGCTATGGAGGAGAGGCGTGAAGTGATCGGCTGGAATGTGTAATCCCTTGTCAGTGGTGCTGGGGGTCGCCATTGTTGTGGTAGTTTCCAGTGTGGCGTCACTGAGAATGGTCAGACCTAGAGAACACAGCCAGGTGTGTCATGTGGGGCTATCCCCACGTCCGTCATCATCACAGCTATCCACATTCATCGGCTGGCAAGCTTGACACAATATTTGCTGCCCTTTTATTTCAAGTAAAACAAAACAAAACAAACAAACAAACCAACCAAACCAAACAAACAAACAAAACCAAACAAAGCAAGACAAAAGAAAAAAAAACAATATGGTCGAGCCATTCTAATTATCTCCCTTTTATGGAAACAATCCCTGATGACAGACAATTTCAGTGTTTGTACTTCTCAAAGTCTCTGTGACCTTGAAAAAGCATCGGATGAAAAAAACTGAACGTGAAGTGAGGACAAAGGTCACAACAATGAAAACAATGTGAATATTGTCAGCAGTTCCGGACAAAGGGTTGTTCATACACACCAAGTACCTGATAAAAACAAAAGCTGATTAAAGAAGATTAAAAAAAAAAAAGCGAGGAAATTATTTCGTATCGCCAGTGAGAGAAATATGTATTAGTTGTGTGTGTCTATGTGTGTGTTTGTGTGTGTCTATTATGTGGGTTAGTGTGTGCTATGTGTGTAGTTGTGTGTGTCATGGTCTATGTGTGTGTCTATGTATGTGTTTGTGTGTCTATGTTTGTGTCTATGTGTGTGTCTGTTGTGTTATTGTGTGTGTCTATGTATGTGTTGTGTGTCTATGTATGTGTTGTGTGTGTCTATGTGTCTATGTTGGTGTCTATGTATGTGTTGTGTGTGTCTATGTGTTGTTTGTGTGTCTATGTATGTGTGTGTTGTTGTGTGTCTATGTGTTCTATGTGTGTGTCTATGTATGTGTTTGTGTGTGTCTATGTGTGTGTTTGTGTGTGTCTATGTGTGTTGTTTGTGTGTCTATGTTGTGTTAGTTGTGTGTGTCTATGTGTCTATGTGTGTGTCATGTATTGTGTGTGTCTATGTTTGTGTCTATTGTGTGTCTATGTGTGTTAGTTGTGTGTCATGTGTCTTGTGTGTGTCTATGTATTGTTGTGTGTCTTGTGTCTATGTGTGTGTCTATGTATGTGTTTGTGTGTCTATGTTGTGTTAGTTGTGTGTGTCTATGTGGCTATGTGTGTGTCTATGTGTAGTTTGTGTGTCTATGTTGTGTCTAGTGTGTGTGTTCTTGTGTCTATGTGTGTGTCTATGTGTTGTCTATGTGTGTGTCTATGTATGTGTCTATGTGTGTGTCTATGTTGTGTCTATGTATGTGTTTGTGTGTCTATGTGTCTATGTGGTGTCTATGTATGTGTTTGTGTGTGTCTATGTATGTGTTGTGTGTGTCTATGTTGTGTTTGTGTGTGTCTATGTATGTGTTGTGTGTGTCTATGTTGTGTTGTTGTGTGTCTATGTATGTTGTTGTGTGTGTCTATGTATTGTTTGTGTGTCTATGTATGTGTTGTGTGTGTCTATGTGTGTGTGTTATGTCGTGTGTGTCTATGTGTGTGTCTATGTGTGTGTCTATGTATGTGTTGTGTGTGTCTATGTATGGTGTTAGTTGTGTGTCTATGTAGTGTGCTATGTGTGTGTTTGTGTGTGTCTAGTGTGTGTGTTTGTGTGTGCTTTGTGTCTATATGTGTGTGTCTATGTATGTGTTGTGTGTGTCTATGTGTGTTGTCTATGTATGTGTGTGTGTGTCTATGTATGTGTTGTGTGTGTCTATGTGTTGTTTGTTGTGTGTGTGTCTATGTGTGTGTCTATGTGTGTGTCTATGTTGTGTTGTCTATGTATGTGTTATGTGTGTGTCTTGTATGTGTTGTGTGTGTCTATGTGTGTGTCTAGTGTGTGTCTATGTGTGTGTCTATGTATGGTGTGTGTTTGTGTGTGTCTATGTATGTGTTGTGTGTGTCTATTGTGTGTGTTAGTTGTGTGTGTCTATGTATTGTGTTGTGTGTCTATGTAGTGTTATGTGTGTGTCTATGTTGTGTGTCTTGTGTGTGTCTATGTTGTGTTTGGTCTTTGTGTCTATGTTGTGTGTCTAGTTGTTTGTGTGTGTGTGTTCTATGTATGTGTTGTTGTGTGTCTATGTGTGTGTCTATGTTGTGTTATGTGTGTGTCTATGTAGTGTTATGTGTGTGTCTATGTGTGTTTGTGTGTGTCTATGTATGTGTTGTGTGTGTCTATGTGTGTGTTGTGTGTGTCTATGTATGTGTTGTGTGTGTCTATATGGTTGTTGTGTGTCTATTGTGTTTGTGTGTCTATGTTGTGTTTGTGTGTGTCTATGTATGTGTTGTGTTTGTGTGTCTATGTGTGTGTGTTTGTGTGTCTATGTATGTGTTAGTTGTGTGTGTCTATGTTGTGTTATGTGTGTGTCTATGTGTGTGTGTCTAGTTGTCTGTGTGTCTATGTGTGTGTCTATGTATTGTGTGTGTCTATGTGTGTGTCTATGTATGTGTTTGGTGTGTCTATGTTGTGTGTTAGTTGTGTGTGTCTATGTGTGTGTGTTGTGTGTGTCTATGTGTGTGTCTATGTGTGTCTAGTATGTGTTGTGTGTCTATGTGTTTGTGTGTGTCTATGTGGTGTGTTGTGTCTATGTGTTGTGTGTGTGTGTGTAGTGTTGTGTGGTCTATGTATGTGTGTTGTGTGTGTCTATGTGTGTGTCTATGTGTGTGTCTAGTGTGTATGTGTGTGTCTATGTATGTGTTGTGTGTGTCTATGTATGTGTTGTTTGTGTGTCTATGTTGTGTCTATGTGTGTGTCTATGTATGTGTTAGTTGTGTGTGTCTATGTATGTGTTTGTGTGTCTATGTATGGTTGTGTGTGTCTATGTATGTGTTGTGTGTGTCTATGTATGTGTTGTGTGTGTCTATGTATGTGTGTGTGTCTTGTATGTTTGTTGTGTTGTGTGTGTCTATGTATGTGTTGTGTGTTTTATGTTTGTTGTGTCTATGTAGTGTTGTGTGTGTCTATGTTGTGTTGTGTGTGTCTATGTATGTGTTGTGTGTGTCTATGTGTTATGTTGTGTGTTGTATGTATGTGTGTGTGTGTCTATGTTGTTGTTGTGTGTGTCTATGTTGTGTTGTGTTGTGTGTCTATGTATGTGTTGTGTGTGTGTTTTATGTGTCTATGTATGTGTTTGTATGTTATGTGTGTGTCTTGTATGTGTGTTTGTGTGTGTCATGTATGTGTTGTGTGTGTCTATGTATGTGTTGTGTGTGTCTATGTATGTGTTGTTGTTGTGTCTATGTTGTGTTGTTTGTGTGTGTCTATGTATGTGTTGTGTGTGTCTATGTATGTGTTGTGTGTGTCTATGTATGTGTTGTGTGTGTCTATGTATGTGTTGTGTGTGTCTATGTATGTGTTGTGTGTGTCTATGTATGTGTTGTGTGTTGTGTGTCTATGTATGTGTGTTTTGTGTGTCTATGTATGTGTTGTGTGTGTCTATGTGTTGTGTGTGTCTATGTAGTGTTGTGTGTGTCTATGTTGTGTTGTGTGTGTCTATGTATGTGTTGTGTGTGTTCTATGTGTGTGTTTGGTGTCTATGTGTTGTGTATGTGTGTCTATGTGTGTCTATGTATGTGTGTGTCTATGTATTGTGTTGTGTTTTTGTATGTGTTGTGTGTGTTTATTATGTGTTGGTGTCTATGATGGTAGTTGTCTATGATTGTTGTGTGTGTCTTGTGTGTTAGTTGGTTGTGTGTGTTATGTATGTGTTGTGTGTGTCTATGTATGTGTTGTGTGTGTCTATGTATGTGTTGTGTGTGTCTTGTATGTTTGTGTGTGTCTATGTATGTGTTGTGATTTGTGTGTGTCTATGTATGTGTTTGTGTGTGTCTATGTAGTGTTTGTGTTGTGTCTATGATGTGGATGTGTGTCATGTATGTGGTGTGTGTCTATGTTTGTTGTGTGTGTCATGTATGTGTTGTGTGTGTCTATGTATGTGTTGTGTGTCTATGTTGTGTTGTTTTGTGTCTATGTTGTTTGTGGTTCTATGTATGTGTTGTGTGTGTCTATGTATGTGTGTCTATGTGTGTGTTAGTATTGTGTTGTGTGTGTCTATGTATGTGTGTGTGTTGTGTTGTGTGTGTCTATGTATGTGTTAGTTGTGTTGTTATGTAGTGTTGTGTGTGTCTATGTATGTGTTGTTGTGTGTGCTATGTAGTGTTTGTGTGTGTCTATGTATGTGTTTGTGTGTGTCGTATGTTGTTATGTAGTTGTGTGTGTATTATGTATGTTGTGTGTCTAGTATGTGTTGTGTGTCTATGTATGTGTTGTGTGTGTCTATGTATGTGTTGTGTGTGTCTATGTGTGTGTTGTGTGTGTCTATGTATGTGTCTATGTATGTGTTGCAACACAAATGTGTTCACAAGATTTTCTCTATTGTGTCTGAACGGATTTTTATCAGATTTGCATCATAGACTGGATAAGATGTTAATGAAGTCGTGGTGCCAAGGTCAAGGTCACAGAGACGGACCTAAAAAGTAAATAAAATAAGTTTTTTTCAGAAACTGTTTGATCACAGTTTCTCATGAACTTTTTTTTTTAACAAGGCTTGTTTTTGTTAAATGAATTAATCAGTACAGTTCAATAGAGAAGTAAACTATTGTAAGTGCAAACATTACCAGTATTTTTGTACGTATTACTTTCTTTGTGTGGTAAATGTAAAAAGCGCATTGTGTCGAAATCAGTTTGGAGCATAGCACCACACAAAACAGTTTATTATTACCACTGTTACAGAAATAAATGTGTATATACCCGCACACAGACAATCAACTATGTACGTTAAAGATCCTGTAAGTCACGTTAGTGTCTGATGTAAGTCACGTCAGCGTCTGATGTCAGTCACGTCAGTGTCTGATGTCAGTCAGGTCAGTGTCTGATGTCAGTCAGGTCAGTGTCTGATGTCAGTCAGGTCAGTGTCTGATGTCAGTCACGTCAGTGTCTGATGTCAGTCACGTCAGTGTCTGATGTCAGTCACGTCAGTGTCTGATGTCAGTCACGTCAGTGTTTGATGTCAATCAGGTCAGTGTCTGATGTCAGTCACGTCAGTGTCTGATGTCAGTCAGTTCAGTGTCTGATGTCAGTCAGGTCAGTGTCTGATGTCAGTCACGTCAGTGTCTGATGTCAGTCACGTCAGTGTTTGATGTCAGTCAGGTCAGTGTCTGATGTCAGTCACGTTAGTGTCTGATGTCAGTCACGTCAGTGTTTGATGTCAGTCAGGTCAGTGTTTGATGTCAGTCACGTCAGTGTCTGATGTCAGTCACGTCAGTGTCTGATGTCAGTCAGGTCAGTGTCTGATGTCAGTCACGTCAGTGTTTGATGTCAGTCACGTCAGTGTTTGATGACAGTCAGGTCAGTGTCTGATGTCAGTCAGGTTAGTGTCTGATGTCAGTCACGTCAGTGTTTGATGTCAGTCAGGTCAGTGTCTGATGTCAGTCAGGTCAGTGTTTGATGTCAGTCACGTCAGTGTCTGATGTCAGTCAGGTCAGTGTCTGATGTCAGTCACGTCAGTGTTTGATGTCAGTCAGGTCAGTGTCTGATGTCAGTCAGGTCAGTGTTTGATGTCAGTCACGTCAGTGTCCGATGTCAGTCACGTCAGTGTCTGATGTCAGTCACGTCAGTGTCTAATGGCTTATCGAAACGTGACAACTTCCAGCAGGCACTCTCACCAAATACGCAGATTGTGCAGACATTTTCAAACCAAGTCAAACAAACAAACAAAAAACAAACAAACAAAAAAACAAAAAACAAAAACAAAACAAAGAAAGACAGAAAGACAGAAAGAAAGACAGAAAGACAGACAGAAAGAAAGAAAGACAGAAAGACAGACAGAAAGAAAGACAGAAAGAAAGACAGAAAGACAGAAAGAAAGACAGAAAGACAGACAGACAGAAAGACAGAAAGAAAGACAGAAAGACAGAAAGAAAGACAGAAAGACAGACAGAAAGACAGAAAGAAAGACAGAAAGAAAGACAGAAAGAAAGACAGAAAGACAGAAAGAAAGACAGAAAGACAGAAAGACAGACAGAAAGAAAGACAGAAAGACAGAAAGACAGACAGAAAGAAAGACAGAAAGACAGACAGAAAAAAAGACAGAAAGAAAGACAGAAAGAAAGACAGAAAGACAGAAAGACAGACAGAAAGAAAGACAGAAAGACAGACAGAAAGAAAGACAGAAAGAAAGAAAGACAGAAAGACAGAAAGAAAGACAGAAAGAAAGACAGAAAGAAAGACAGAAAGAAAGACAGACAGAAAGAAAGAAAGACAGAAAGACAGAAAGACAGACAGAAAGACAGAAAGACAGAAAGAAAGAAAGAAAGAAAGAAAGACAGAAAGAAAGATAGAAAGACAGACAGAAAGACAGACAGAAAGACAGAAAGACAGACAGAAAGAAAGACAGAAAGACAGACAGAAAGAAAGACAGACAGAAAGACAGAAAGACAGAAAGAACAGAAAGACAGAAAGACAGACAGACAGAAAGACAGAAAGACAGAAAGACAGACAGAAGAAAGAAAGATGCAAGACGAATAAGTTGTTACTAAGGTGTGTCAAGACAAGCTGTTTGTCCACAGTGCACAATGTGAGTTACAGACCACACAGCAAAGTGGTACATGTAGACACTAGACAGTAGACACTAGACAGTAGACAGTAGACAGTATTCTCTTTGACCATACTTCATTCCGTATTAACAGTTTGCCTTTGTTCAAGAGGGAGTCGTCATAAATTCCATATGCTTCCACCGACTCTTCCAGCAGTTTTCTGTCATTAAGACTTCCACATCATAGATAGGTTACAACGAGACCATTGTGATAGTAAGTTGAAGACCATTGTGATAGTAAGTTGAAGACCATTGTGATAGTAAGTTGAAGACCATTGTGATAGTAAGTTGAAGACCATTGTGATAGTAAGTTGAAGACCATTGTGATAGTAAGTTGAAGACCATTGTGATAGTAAGTTGAAGACATTGTGATAGTAAGTTGAAGACCATTGTGATAGTAAGTTGAAGACCATTGTGATAGTAAGTTGAAGACCATTGTGATATTAAGTTGAAGACCATTGTGATATTATAGTTGAAGACCATTGTGATAGTAAGTTGAAGACCATTGTGATATTAAGTTGAAGACCATTGTGATAGTAAGTTGAAGACCATTGTGATAGTAAGTTGAAGACCATTGTGATAGTAAGTTGAAGACCATTGTGATAGTAAGTTGAAGACCATTGCAATATTAGGTTGAAGACCATTGTGATAGTAAGTTGAAGACCATTGCAATAGTAAGTTGAAGACCATTGTGATATTAAGTTGAAGACCATTGCAATATTAGGTTGAAGACCATTGTGATAGTAAGTTGAAGACCATTGCAATAGTAAGTTGAAGACCATTGTGATATTAAGTTGAAGACCATTGCAATATTAGGTTGAAGACCATTGTGATAGTAAGTTGAAGACCATTGCAATAGTAAGTTGAAGACCATTGTGATATTAAGTTGAAGACCATTGCAATATTAGGTTGAAGACCATTGTGATAGTAAGTTGAAGACCATTGCAATATTAAGTTGAAGACCATTGTGATATTAAGTTGAAGACCATTGCAATAGTAAGTTGAAGACCATTGTGATAGTAAGTTGAAGACCATTGCAATATTAGGTTGAAGACCATTGTGATAGTAAGTTGAAGACCATTGCAATATTCAGTTGAAGACCATTGCAATAGTAAGTTGAAGACCATTGCAATATTAAGTTGAAGACCATTGCAATAGTAAGTTGAAGACCATTGTGATATTAAGTTGAAGACCATTGCAATATTCAGTTGAAGACCATTGCAAATTAAGTTGAAGACCATTGCAATAGTAAGTTGAAGACCATTGCAATATTAAGTTGAAGACCATTGCGATATTAATTTGAAGACCATTGCAATATTAAGTTGAAGACCATTGTGATATTAAGTTGAAGACCATTGCGATATTAAGTTGAAGACTATTGCAATATTAAGTTGAAGACCATTGCAAATTAAGTTGAAGACCATTGCAATATTAAGTTGAAGACCATTGTGATATTAAGTTGAAGACCATTGCAATATTAAGTTGAAGACCATTGCAATATTAAGTTGAAGACCATTGTGATATTAAGTTGAAGACCATTGCAATATTAAGTTGAAGACCATTGCAAATTAAGTTGAAGACCATTGCAATATTAAGTTGAAGACCATTGTGATATTAAGTTGAAGACCATTGCAAGTTAAGTTGAAGACCATCGCAATAGTAAGTT
>CM060311.1:100424512-100442012 GCA_030674185.1 Monoplex corrugatus | reverse complement strand
GTTCAGGTATTTGTGCAATAGAATTACCTCTCAAAGACAGATTGAGTGACAGAGGGCCAAGCTGCCGTTTTTGGCGTGTGCATATAACCATACATTCAGTTTTCGTAGGGTTCAAAGCCATGGCGTTTTTAGCACACCAATCAGAAATTTCATTTAGGCTCTTTTGTAAACGTGTGTTTACAGTCGCTATGCTTGTGTCTTGTGTATGGATTGTTCCGTCATCAGCGAACATATCACAGTGAACTGTGGGATCAGATATATGAAGTGGTAAGTCATTTATGAATACAGAAAACAGAATGGGTCCTAAGATTGATCCTTGAGGAACGCCACATTTCACATGACCCTCGGATGAATATGATCCATTAAGATGTACTTTTTGTTTGCGTTCATGAAAGTAGGAATTGAAAAATGAAACTGTTGAGTCGTTGGCAAGGTACGTTCGTAATTTAGCTAGTAAGATATCATGATCAACGAGATCAAAAGCCTTTTTAAAGTCTAGAAATACTGCTCCAGTTAATTTGCAGTCATTCATGGCTAATAACCAGGTGTCAGCAAGCCGTGTTAGGGCTGTATGACAAGAGTGGTTCTGACGGAAACCAGATTGCAGTGGGTGAAGAATACTTTTGGTTTCCAGGTAGTCTGAAAGATGTTTATGGATATGTTTTTCTAAAGGCTTTGACAGGACAGAGAGAAGAGAAATTGGCCTGTAATTATTTATTTGTGAAAGATCTTTTGTTTTTGGTAAGGGTACAACTTTGGCCTGTTTTAGAGCTCTGGGGAATACGTTGTTTTTTATGCTGATGTTGTAAATATATGTAAGTGGTTCCGTGATGTAGGGCAGAGACAGTTTTAGTATTTTGGGACTGATTTCATCTGGTCCTGATGATTTTTTATTATTCATTTTATTTATATACATTCCAGTTTCATGGACTGCTATACTGGGAATACTAAATGAACTTGTATTATTGGTCCTCTCTTTGCAAAAGTTAATCAGATTTTCAGAGGGGACATATTGATCACAGTTAGAAATAGGACGGGTTAGTAGTTCTGATACTGACAGAAAATGATCATTGAATTTGTTTGCTGTGAAACTGAGAGGCGTGCCTGGGAGCTTTTTCCCACTTCCCTTAATAACTAAGTTCATTGCTCTCCATAGTGATGATACATCTTTATTGTTTTTTACCAGTCGATCAAAGAGAGACTTCTTGGCTTGACGGACCATTGATTTTACCTTATTACGCATCGTTTTGTATTCAATGAAGCGTTTTTCTTTCTTGAGTTTATCTCGTAATGACATCGCATTGATAATGTCTGTTGACAGCCATGGGGGCATTGTTGGATGCTTTACTCTTTTCCGTCGTAGTGGGGCATGTTTATTTAGGACAGTCGTGAACAAGTTGTACCAAATGTCTAGGGCTTCGTTAGGATCACTAGTACTAAACACACTACTGAACTCTACTCTACCAAGATCAGAGAGGAATGCATCCTCATCAAAGTGTTTGAATGATCTATATGTTATACATGTATGATTATTCTTTTTTATTTTTTGAACTTTGGCTGACCAGGTGCAGTTTACAGGTTGATGATCACTTATGCTTAAATCATCTACAGCTGCATTAATTATTGCCTCTGGTTTGTTTGTATAGATATGATCTAAGAGTGTTTCTGATGTTGCTGTGATTCTTGTTGGATCTTTGATTAATTGTTTTAGGCCAACCAGGGTGGTCGTTGACTGCCATGCGGGTTGTGGAGTGAGTAGGTCAAAATTAAAGTCACCTAACATTAGAATGTCTGTATGTCGTTGACACAATTTGTCCATCATCTTTAGAAAGTGGTCATGCCATTCGTATGTGCTCCTGGGATTTCTATATAAAATACCGATAAGTAAAGGTGGAGTTGTTGCAGAAGGCTTTAGCTCCACCCAGATACATTCAACTTCTTTGGTTTCTAAGTCATAACGTCTGTTGGTTATTTGTTGAATATCTCGGTGGATGTAAAGCGCAACTCCAGTTTCTCCATGGCATGAGGGATCTCGCCTGATTACAGAATAGTCTGGGATTGCTATAGCTTCATCTGTAATATGAGGTGCTAGTCGTGTCTCGGTCACACCGTACAAATGGTAATAATTTTGTTTGTGTAGGAACACGCACAGGTCTGATACTTTGTTTTGGAGATGATAGACATTAACATGACCAACACGCAGATCCTGTTTTTTTCGAGTGAATGTGGTCATTGGTGATTTCAACACTGCGTCTGCACGCTGAAGTGAAATATATGAAGAGAGGGTAGGAAAAAAAAAATTGGTCTACCCCTAATACAAAGTGTGAACAATGATATTATACACTGATGAAAACAAAATGTAACAGTGCAGAGTCTGTTTTTTTTCTTGACAGTTCAGCCAAGACTGACTACAGGTATACACACTGTCAGTCTTCAGAGAAAAACAAAACAAAATCAGAACAAAAAGATAAGTAAGTAAACTAAAATAAAATAAAGGCTGCCTGAGGATATACTGAGCGTCTCTCGCAGTGCAATACTTGTCTCCACCTAACACTGGGCACAGGCAGACACAGCTGTAGAAAATTAGGTGGTATTAACACCACCCAAAACAAGTCAGTTTCAACCGTCGGTTGAACTGACCAAGTCAATTAAATAATTATGTCTGTAAGTCTCAGTGTTAATCTCATTCAAAGTTATAGCACAACACAGTATCAATGTAAATAAGTTGTCCCCAGGTAATATGCGACACCAACAAGGTGGAGATGGCAGCAGGTCACAACACAGCAGAAGCAAATAAATATTAAGAACGTGGAGAAGAGGTATAGAAAGATATGTAAAAGTAAGAAAGTAAACTAAGTAGCTAAATAGCTAAATAAATAAGTGAATAAATGAATAAACAAATAGGTAGAGAAATGAAAATAATAAAAGAAGATTAATTCATAAAAGGTTTTAGCACCTGCACCAATGCACTGATGATAGACAGACAGACAGAGAGACAGACAGACAGATAAACAGAGAGAGAGAGGGAGAGAGAGAAAGAGGAATGATGATAGTCAAGTGGGTAGATGTCAGTCTTCGTTCATAAGGTCTTGGGTTCGATCCGCCCAGACAGCACCGCCAGGTGGACACACGGTGAAGATATTTCCCACTTTATGTGTCAACATGTGTGCAGACCTGCCAGTGACTGACCACCACCACCATCACCACCACCACCACCACCACCCCTCCTATTGTGTACAGGCCTGTAGAACATCAAATATGCACGTTAAGATCCCAGAATTTAAATCTATGGCTGGCTTATACAGTTGTAGTTCAAGAAGTATATTACAAATAACAACAACAACAACAACAACAAAAACTCACAAAATCAAAAACAAAACAGAACAAAACGAAACAAAAACCCAGCTTACACTCCGGCCGAAGACGGAGTCCGCAGACTTCGTAACAAAATAACGCCTGCACAAAACAACATCCTACAATAATCAAAAAATAAAAAAAACAAAACAAAAAAACAGCAACTTTTTTTTATATAAGTTTTCAAAACGATCACCCATAACAAGCACTCATTTAATCACAAATTAATGATACACGACTGTCTCAACAACAGTTTTCAGTCTGTCCGTTTTGAAACACCACAAGTCAATTTCTTGCATTCTGAATCAAATGTTTTCAAGACAATTCTATTCAACAGCAATAGCTGTGCTTCAGCTAAGTTCTTTCTTGATTGGCTATTCCCTGAAAACTACTACCATAAGCCAACCAAGAAAGCATAAAAATTTGACACTGTTATATGCCGTACCTGTCAGCATCAACGTCTACTCAAAACCGGCTGTCGACTCTTCCATACTTTCTCCAATGGTCTGAGCTTTGCCTCACGTGGCCCCGCCCAGTGGGAGGAAGCAGAAGGAGAACGTCTTAAAGTCCCTGGGTCAATACAGGCCTTCAGCCAATGACATCTGTGTGTCTTGTAGTTGGCTGGGGGGTGGGGGCGGGGGATAAGGAGCGGGAAGAAGGGTGTGTCTTGGTTTGTCGCCGTATTGCCGACAAGAAGTATTACTTTGCTGTGGCAAGTTTTCTTGGTCAGCTGGCCTGCTCCTAAAACTGTCTTGGGGCCGCTAGTTATAGCTAGTTACAGCTAGTTATAGCGTTTGTGGTTGGAGGACAGTCTTCCACTGATTGTGGAGAATTATATTTCTGAGGTAAGTTTGTTTGTTGTTGTTGTTGTTGCTTGGGGGGGGGGGGGGGTGTTTGTTTGTTTTTGATTGTGATGTTTGTTTTGAAGTGTTGCGGGAGAAATGTTCTGTTAGCATTCAACTGTGATGTCTATCAATCTGTGATGTCTATCAACTGTGATGTCTATCAACTGTGATATCTATCAACTATGATATCTATCAACTGTGATGTCCGTTTTTGAAGGATGCTGACAAGTTGTGTTGGTTTTTACATTGTAAAGTTTTGATTGTTTCAAGTTGTGTGCTGTACATACATTTGTCTTGTGACTGGTATTATTACTGTTAGTTGTAGGATTACACTGGCTTTGTTAGCTAGTTTGGTTTGCTATTTCTTCATTTGCTATTACATCTATTAGTGTAGTTGTTGGTGGTGTTTTTTCCTCCTGTAGGGATGCCGTGGGCTCTTTCAGTATGTGAATAGTATTCTCACCTTCTGAGAATTTTGTGTTAGAAATGTCCTCTGTTTTGTTGCTGCACCACTCTGTTTTTCTGTCATATCTTCTGTCATTTTCTGCCATGCTGGTCCATTGACCTGTCTGTGTTGTATAAAGCATTACAGACCTTCCATTAGAACTGGTAACTGGCTACATACATTCACTGCATTCTTGGCTCATGAAAATGTGACGTGCAAAATCCAAAACAAGTGTGACTGCCCGCGCCCAAGCAAACAGGAATCAGAAGAACAAGAAAACCAATATAAGCGCGTATCCCCTTCTTACCCAATGGACAGGCGGCAGGGAAGTTTTTAGTCCCGTTTTTATTATCCATTGTTTGGTGTTTGTGATCTGTTTGTGACCGTGCGTTCGCGCTTGACAAAGGCTAGTTGGCCGAAAATTTGCGCTTGTTTTGTTTTGTTTTGTTGGACACGCGCTTATATTGGTTTTCTTGTTCTTCTGGTTCCTGTGACGTGCAAAAAGTAATTTTAGGAAGTAAGGCCAGTTGTTCATAGATATATGTCAGTCTTTTAGTGTACTCACGTAAGTTTAGGAAGTAAGGCCAGTTGTTCATAGATATATGTCAGTGTTATAGTGTACTCACGTAAGTTTAGGAAGTAAGGCCAGTTGTTCATAGATATATGTCAGTGTTATAGTGTACTCACGTAAGTTTAGGAAGCAAGGCCAGTTGTTCATAGATATATGTCAGTGTTATAGTGTACTCACGTAAGTTTAGGAAGTAAGGCCAGTTGTTCATAGATATATGTCAGTGTTATAGTGTACTCACGTAAGTTTAGGAAGCAAGGCCAGTTGTTCATAGATATATGTCAGTGTTATAGTGTACTCACGTAAGTTTAGGAAGTAAGGCCAGTTGTTCATAGATATATGTCAGTGTTATAGTGTACTCACGTAAGTTTAGGAAGCAAGGCCAGTTGTTCATAGATATATGTCAGTGTTATAGTGTACTCAGGTATGTCTGTAGTTGGTATTCACGTTTGCTTTTTTTCAAACTCACCCCCACCCCCACCCACACCCCGCTAATGACAGATTGGGCGGAATGGTCAACAACACAGGCAGATACTCACATTATGTCTACGAATGTTTTGTTACGTGAACTTTTTTTTTCCCAGGTATTCTCCCCCCCCCCCTCCTCCCGTCAACGAAGTGTTGCACGTGGTTTGAGATGGTTGTAGCCCTGATATGGCTCTGCACAGTCGGCTGGGCCTTAAACATTAATGATAATAATGGTTTTATACAACTCTATCTATCTATCTGTCTATCTATCTATCTATCTATCTATCTATTATCTATCTATCTGTCTATCTCTATCTATCTTATATATATATGTAGATATATATATGTATATACATGTATATATATATATATATATACATATATCTATAATAGGCATTTGTTGGTAAGAATGCTTTTCATCTTTTTGAATGCTGTTTTGATATATATATATATATATATATATATATATATATATATATATATATAATATATATATATATATATATATATATATACACCTATATCTATAATATGCATTTGTTGGTAAGAATGCTTTTCATCTTTTTGAATGCTGTTTTCGCTTTGCCCAATTCTGCCGGCTATTTCTGATGTGCATCTACCGTCTGGTGAGATGACCGTTCCTAGATTTTTTTCAGCTTACCACAATATATATGTATACATAATTATATGTATGTGTATATACATATATACATATATATATATATATATATATATCATCATTATCATCAGGTGCCCTGCCGCATGGCGTTGGCGACCATGGACTTCCAACCATCTCTATCTCTCGTTGCCCCCAGCATCTCCCCCACCCTCCTCATCCCCAGCCACTCTGCAAGTCCGTCTAGCATTTTCTCCCTGGGTCTCCCTGGTGCTCTCTTTCCTTCCAGCTTCCCCGTTGTGACCAGGTGCTCCAAAACCCCCTTCCTCACAAAATGGCCTATAAATGTTGCTTGTCTTTTCCTAATCTTCCTTATGAGTAATCTACTTGTGTCTGCCTCCATCAAGACTGTCTCGTTTGTTTTCTTTGCTGTCCATGCAACTTTCAACATTCTTCTGGGAAACCACATCTCGGCTGCCAGATATATGATGTGTGTGTGAGAGATATACAAAACCTGTGTGTGTTAGTTTTACTTTTGTGTTTCAATTTGTGCACGTGTATTTCTTCTGTTTGATAGTTCCCTTTGTGGCCATTTTGCTGGATTTGTGTGTCTGTGTATAGACAGTGTGTATGTGTCTGTGTATAGACAGTGTGTGTGTCTGTGTATAGACAGTGTGTCTGTCTGTGTATAGACAGTGTGTGTGCTGTGTATAGACAGTGTGTGTGTGTCTGTGTATAGACAGTGTGTGTGTCTGTGTATAGACAGTGTGTGTGTCTGTGTATAGACAGTGTGTGTGTCTGTGTATAGACAGTGTGTGTCTGTGTATAGACAGTGTGTGTGTGTCTGTGTATAGACAGTGTGTGTGTGTCTGTGTATAGACAGTGTGTGTGTCTGTGTATAGACAGTGTGTATGTCTGTGTATAGACAGTGTGTATGTCTGTGTATAGACAGTGTGTGTGTCTGTGTATAGACAGTGTATGTGTCTGTGTATAGACAGTGTGTGTGTGTCTGTGTATAGACAGTGTGTGTGTCTGTGTATAGACAGTGTGTATGTCTGTGTATAGACAGTGTGTATGTCTGTGTATAGACAGTGTGTGTGTCTGTGTATAGACAGTGTGTATGTGTCTGTGTATAGACAGTGTATGTGTCTGTGTATAGACAGTGTGTGTGTCTGTGTATAGACAGTGTGTGTCTGTGTATAGCCAGTGTGTATGTGTCTGTGTATAGACAGTGTGTGTCTGTGTATAGACAGTGTGTTGTGTCTGTGTATAGACAGTGTGTTGTGTCTGTGTATAGACAGTGTGTGTATGTGTCTGTGTATAGACAGTGTGTATGTGTCTGTGTATAGACAGTGTGTGTGTCTGTGTATAGACAGTGTGTGTGTGTGTCTGTGTATAGACAGTGTGTGTCTGTGTATAGACAGTGTGTGTGTGTCTGTGTATAGACAGTGTGTGTGTCTGTGTATAGACAGTGTGTGTGTCTGTGTATAGACAGTGTGTGTGTGTATGTGTATAGACAGTGTGTGTGTCTGTGTATAGACAGTGTGTGTGTGTCTGTGTATAGACAGTGTCTATGTGTCTGTGTATAGACAGTGTGTGTGTGTCTGTGTATAGACAGTGTGTATGTGTCTGTGTATAGACAGTGTGTGTGTGTCTGTGTATAGACAGTGTGTGTGTCTGTGTATAGACAGTGTGTATGTGGTGTGTGTATAGACAGTGTGTGTGTCTGTGTATAGAAGTATGTATGTGTCTGTGTATAGACAGTGTGTGTGTGTCTGTGTATAGACATGTGTGTGTGTCTGTGTATAGACAGTGTGTATGTTTCTGTATATAGACAGTGTGGTGTGTGTCTGTGTATAGACAGTGTGTGTCTGTGTATAGACAGTGTGTGTGTCTGTGTATAGACAGTGTGTGTCTGTGTATAGACAGTGTGTGTCTGTGTATAGACAGTGTGTCTGTGTATAGACAGTGTGGTGTCTGTGTATAGACAGTGTGTGTCTGTGTATAGACAGTGTGTCTGTGTATAGACAGTGTGTGTCTGTGTATAGACAGTGTGTGTCTGTGTATAGACAGTGTGTCTGTGTATAGACAGTGTGTGTCTGTGTATAGACAGTGTGTCTGTGTATAGACAGTGTGTGTCTGTGTATAGACAGTGTGTCTGTGTATAGACAGTGTGTGTTGTGTATAGACAGTGTGTGTCTGTGTATAGACAATGTGTCTGTGATAGACAGTGTGTGTCTGTGTATAGACAGTGTGTCTGTGTATAGACAGTGTGTGTCTGTGTATAGACATGTGTCTGTGTATAGACAATGTGTGTCTGTGTATAGACAGTGGTGTCTGTGTATAGACAGTGTGTGTCTGTGTATAGACGTGTGTGTCTGTGTATAGACAGTGTGTGTCTGTGTATAGACAGTGTGTGTCTGTGTATAGACAGTGTGTCTGTGTATAGACAGTGTGTGTGTCTGTGTATAGACAGTATGTATGTGTCTGTGTATAGACAGTGTGTGCTTGTGTTGTGTTAGACAGTGTGTTGTCTGTGTATAGACTGTGTGTGTTGTGTATAGACAGTGTGTGTCTGTGTATAGACAGTGTGTGTGTTCTGTGTATAGACGTGTGTGTCTTGTTAACGTGTGTGTGTTGGTATAGACAGTGTGTGTGTCTGTGTATAGACAGTGTGTTGTCTGTGTATAGACAGTGTGTGTGTCTGTGTATAGACAGTGTGTGTGTTCTTGTATAGACAGTGTGTGTGTCTGTGTATAGACAGTGTGTGTGTCTGTGTATAGACAGTGTGTGTGTGTCTGTGTATAGACGTGTGTGTGTCTGTGTTAGACAGTGTGTGTGTGTCTTGTATAGACAGTGTGTGTGTCTGTGTATAGACATGTGTGTGTCTGTGTATAGACAGTGTGTGTCTGTGTATAGACAGTGTGTGTGTCTGTGTATAGACAGTGTGTGTCTGTTATAGAGTGTTGTGTTGTATAGACAGTTGTGTGTCTTGTATAGACAGTGTGTGTGTCTGTGTATAGACAGTGTGTTGTTTTGTATAGACAGTGTGTGTGTCTGTGTATAGACAGTGTGTGTGTGTCTTGTATAGACAGTGTGTGTGTCTGTGTATAGACAGTGTGTTGTGTTGTGTATAGACAGTGTGTGTGTTTATTAGAAGTGTGTGTGTCTGTGTATAGACAGTGTGTGTGTCTTGTATAGACATGTGGTGTTCTGTGTATAGACAGTGTGTTGTCTGTGTATAGACAGTGTGTGTGTCTTGTATAGACAGTGTGTTGTCTGTGTATAGACAGTGTGTGTGTTGTGTATAGACAGTGTGTGTGTCTGTGTATAGACAGTGTGTGTGTCTGTGTATAGACAGTGTGTGTTTGGTGTTATGAATGTTGTGTCTGTGTATAGACAGTGTGTGTGTCTTGTATAGACAGTGTGTTGTTTGTTAGACATGTGTGTTGTTTCTTTTTGTATAGACAGTGTGTTGTCTGTGTATAGACAGTGTGTGTGTCTTGTATAGACAGTGTGTGTGTCTGTGTATAGACAGTGTGTGTGTGTCTGTGTATAGACAGGTGTGTGTCTGTGTATGACAGTGTGTTGTTGTATAGACAGTGTGTGTGTCTGTGTATAGACAGTGTGTGTGTTGTGTATAGACAGTGTGTGTGTCTGTGTATAGACAGTGTGTGTGTTTGTATAGACAGTGTGTGTGTTGTGTATAGACAGTTGTGTGTTCTTGTATAGACAGTGTGTGTGTCTGTGTATAGACAGTGTGTGTGTTGTGTATAGACAGTGTGTGTTCTGTGTATAGACAGTGTGTGTGTCTGTGTATAGACAGTGTGTGTTCTTGTTAGACAGTGTGTGTGTCTTGTATAGACAGTGTGTTGTCTGTGTATAGACAGTGTGTGTGTCTGTGTATAGACAGTGTGTGTGTCTGTGTATAGACAGTGTGTGTGTTGGTATAGACAGTGTGTTTGTCTGTGTATAGACAGGTGTGTGTGTGTGTATAGACAGTGTGTGTGTCTGTGTATAGACAGGTGTGTGTCTGTGTATAGACAGTGTGTGTGTCTGTGTATAGACAGTGTGTGTGTCTGTGTATAGACAGTGTGTGTGTCTGTGTATAGACAGTGTGTGTGTGTATAGACAGTGTGTGTCTGTGTATAGACATGTGTGTGTCTGTGTATAGACAGTGTGTGTGTCTTGTATAGACAGTGTGTGTGTCTGTGTATAGACAGTGTGTGTGTTCTTGTATAGACAGTGTGTGTGTGTCTGTGTATAGACAGTGTGTGTGTCTGTGTATAGACAGTGTGTGTGTCTGTGTATAGACAGTGTAAGTGTGTCTGTGTGTAGACAGTGTGTGTGTTTCTATGTATAGACAGTGTGTGTGTCTGTGTATAGACAGTGTGTATGTCTGTGTATAGACAGTGTGTGTGTCTGTGTATAGACAGTGTGTGTGTGTCTATGTATAGACAGTGTAAGTGTGTCTGTGTATAGACAGTGTGTGTGTGTCTATGTATAGAAAGTGTGAATGCCTCTTCTTCAAAAGAACTCTTTACAACCATGAATCATCTCCTTGGCACACGAAAAGATTTACCTCTCCCAACAAAGCATACAAATGAAGAACTCCCATCTGTATTCTCCAAGTATTTCACCACCAAAATACAAACTCTTCGTGACAGGCTTGACAGGACACCCTGTCAACCATGCCCACCTGACCCTTCCTTCTCTGGCACACCTCTTACTACTTTTACCCCAGTCTCACAAGAAGAAATTCTCAACACAATCAGATCCATGTCGTTCAAAACCTGCGAACTGGATCCTCTTCCAGGTTCTGTCTACGCCGACTGTCTCCCTACTCTCCTCCCATTCATCACTGACATCATCAACACTTCTCTTCAAACTGGAACTGTCCCAGATTCTTTCAAGTCTGCTATTGTTCACCCTCTCCTCAAGAAACACAATTTAGATCCAAATGAACTGAAAAATTACCGGCCTATCTCTAATCTCTCTTTCTTGTCAAAACTCCTTGAAAAAGTCGTCCTCAACCAGCTGAACTCTCACCTGTCTGCCAACAATCTCCTCAATCCTTTCCAGTCAGCCTACCGCCAATGCCATAGCACTGAAACTGCCCTACTACACATTCTCAACAATCTCCTCCTTGCAACTGATACTGGCAAAGTCTCTCTCCTCACACTCCTTGATCTGTCTGCAGCCTTTGATACCATTGATCATGGTATTCTCCTTTCTAGACTTCATCATACTTTTGGCATCTCTGACATTGCTCTGTCTTGGTTCACTTCATACCTATCAAACAGAAAACAAACCGTTCTCATCAATGGCACTTACTCTCAACCTGCATACCTGACCTGTGGTGTTCCACAAGGATCTGTCCTTGGCCCTGTTCTTTTCACTCTTTACACCTCCCCCCTGTCCACCATCACCAACTCCCATTCTATAAAACACCACTTCTATGCTGATGACACCCAACTTCAAGACAGTGACTCACCTGATAATATACAGCGCCTGTTGACTCGCACCACTGAGTGTTACTCGGACATTAAGAACTGGATGACACACAATAGACTTCAGCTTAATGACGACAAAGCAGAAGCTATCCTCATTGGCACCCGTCAGAAACTTTCTCAGCTGCCTCCTCTTTCTCTCCCATTATGTAACACATCAGTCCCAATTTCTGATTCAGCTAAAAACCTTGGTGTCTGCATTGACTCTACCCTCTCCATGAACAACTTTGTTTCTCAAACTGCCAGATCCTGCTAATAATAATAATAATAATAAAGAGCATTTATATAGCGCCTAATCTGATGCAAACAAGAGCCCTAAGCGCTTACAGGTATCACGCAGACACAACCAAACACACACACACACACACACACACACACACACACACACACACACACACACACACACACACACACACACACACACACACACACACACACCAGCCGACATTCAAGGCTCAAAAGACAACAAGGGGGGATTTGGGGAAGTTAGGTGATAGAGTCTTTATAAGTATCATGAGAGGGACTGGAAGAGATGGGTTTTCAGAGAGGACTTGAAAGAAGTGAGAGTTGCAGAGTGGCGAACAGAGACAGGGAGCTGATTCCAGATTACAGGGGCCTGATAGGAAAAGGAGCGTTGACCATAGGTTTTAGTGCGACAGGATGGTATGCGGAAGGTACGAGTATCAGCCGAGGAACGAAGTTGACGAGAGGGGGTGTACAGATGGAGGAGGTCAGAGATGTAAGGGGGTGCAAGACCGTTGAGAGACTTAAAACATAACAAAGCAATCTTGTAGCGAATTCTCTTTTCAACAGGTAACCAGTGAAGAGATTTGAGAAGAGGAGTGACATGAGAGGAACGAGATTTTCTGAAGATGAGCCTAGCAGCATTGTTTTGAACTTTTTGAAGCTTTTGAATGAGAGAGAAAGGACAGCCCGAGAGGAGGGAGTTGCAGTAGTCGAGACGAGAGAGAACAAAGGCACAGAGGAGAGTTTTGGTGGCTTCAACAGAGAGGATATTGCGAATAGAAGAAATTCTGCGTATCTCAAGATAGCATAATCTGCAAACATTCTGGACGTGTTTTTCAAAGGACAGGGTGTTATCAAGAGTGACTCCAAGATTGCGGACAGTGGAAGATAGTGGAATGTCAGATCCAAGCAGAGAGACAGACAGAGGAAGGGAAGAACACTTAGCCAATGTGGTGGGAGAGATAAGGCTAAGTTCAGTTTTAATGGGGTTGAGTTGAAGTTTGTTTACAGTCATCCAGGAGTGAACATCAGAAATGCAGCCTTGGGTTTGTCTGATTATAGAGGGCAGTTGTGGGAGGGAACCAGAAGTATAGAGTTGGTTGTCATCAGAAAAGCTATGATGGGACATAGAGTGAAGTCGCATAATTTCAGAGAGGGGTTGTATGTACAGCACAAATATGATGGGACCTAAAACAGAGCCTTGGGGCACACCAAACTGGAGGGTAGCGGGTGCAGAGGATGAACAACAGACAGAGACTGTTTGAGTGCGATTGGAGAGGTAGGACTGGAACCAAGACAGAGCGATGTCAGAGATACCGAACACTTTATGGAGACGTGTGAGCATGATAGAATGGTCGATGGTGTCGAATGCAGCCGAGAGATCAAGGAGAGATAGAAGAGAGATTTGATTTTGATCAAGAGCAGTCAGAATATCATTTGCAATTTTTACAAGAGCAGTTTCAGGGCTGTGTCCAGTGCGATAAGCCGACTGATAAGGGTAAGAGAGGTTGTTGGCGGTGATATGATCAGAGATCTGTGCGAGAACAATTTTTTCAAGGACTTTGGATAAGAAAGGTAGGTTGGAAACAGGTCGATAGTTTTTGAGGTTATTGGGGTCAAGACTAGGTTTCTTTAAAAGAGGTCTGACCAGGGCAGATTTGAAGGAAGTGGGAAAGATACCAGATGACAGGGAATTGTTGATGACAGTTGTGAAGTGAGGGAGCAAAGTATCTAGGCAGTGTGTTAAGATAGATGCTGGAAGAGGATCAAGCTCACAGGTCTTGATGTCAGAATGGCGGATTACATTGCGGATAGTAGTTTCAGAAGCAGGCTGAAAAGAAATAAGTGGTGTGCCTTGAAACAGAGGGTCGGGAATAGGAGGTTGAGAGATGGGCTGGGAGTCAAGACTGGAACGGATGGACCTAATTTTATCAATGAAAAAATCTGAAAAATGTTGTGCTAGATGGGCAGGGGGAAAGCATGATGGGAGAGGAGATTTATCTGATTTGCCAAGGAGGGTATTAGTAACGGAATATAGCTGTTTTGATGTATATCATCTCCATCGTATAAAGCTGATCAGGAAGTATCTCTCTGTCGAAACAACTGCAAAACTCGTTCTCCTCTCATAATGTCTCGCATTGACTATTGCAATTCACTCCTGTCTGGTCTTCCTGCCTCCACCATTCACATCCTACAGCGCATTCAAAACAATGCTGCACGCCTTGTACTCAAAAAGAAAAAAGCTGACCACATATCTCCTCTCCTGGCACAACTTCACTGGCTCCCTGTATCAAAGCGCATACAGTACAAACTAGACACCATGTGCTACAAAAGCCTCAATAACGCAGCCCCCGATTACCTGTCAAGCCTACTTGAGATCTATGTTCCCTCACGTACCCTCCGCTCTGCCTCTGATCCTCTGACTCTTCGCTTTCCACGCACTAAGCTCAATACCTATGGTCCACGAGCCTTCTCTGTTTCTGGTCCACTCTCCTGGAACAAACTTCCTCTCTCAGTCCGTCAGCAACCTACTTTTGTCTCCTTCAAGTCCGCTCTCAAAACTCACCTTTTCTCTCCTGCATAAAATCCTAACCTCACTCAACCCTCCCCTCTGCAGCCTGTCTCCGCTCGGAGGGAATCACATGGTTATAATATATAATTGTATGCTATGCTCTCTATAATTTTCCATTGCTTTTATTCTTGCTTTTATTGCTTTTATTCTTTCTCCCCATTTATAGCCATGCGTGTGTGTGGGTGTGTGTGTGTGTGTGTGTGTGTGTGTGTGTCTGTGTGTGTGCGTGCGTGTGTGTGCGGGCGTGCGTGCCTGCGTGTGTGTCTGCTTCAGCGCTTAGATTTGATTTTATCAAGATTTTGCGCTATATAAATATTGTAATTATTATTATTATTATTATTGTGTGTCTGTGTATAGACAGTGTGTGTGTCTGTGTATAGACAGTGTAAGTGTGTCTGTGTATAGACAGTGTGTGTGTGTCTATGTATAGACAGTGTGTGTGTCTGTGTATAGACAGTGTGTGTGTGTGTCTATGTATAGACAGTGTAAGTGTGTCTGTGTATAGACAGTGTGTGTGTGTCTGTGTATAGACAGTGTGTATGTGTCTGTGTATAGACAGTGTGTGTGTGTCTGTGTGTAGACAGTGTGTGTGTGTCTGTGTATAGACAGTGTGTGTGTGTGTGTGTATAGACAGTGTGTGTGTGTGTATAGACAGTGTGTGTGTCTGTGTATAGACAGTATGTATGTGTCTGTGTATAGACAGTGTGTGTGTGTCTGTGTATAGACAGTGTGTGTGTCTGTGTATAGACAGTGTGTGTGTGTGTATAGACAGTGTGTGTGTCTGTGTATAGACAGTATGTATGTGTCTGTGTATAGACAGTGTGTGTGTGTCTGTGTATAGACAGTGTGTGTGTCTTTGTATAGACAGTGTGTATGTGTCTGTGTATAGACAGTGTGTGTGTGTCTGTGTATAGACAGTGTGTGTCTGTGTATAGACAGTGTGTGTGTGTCTGTGTATAGACAGTGTGTGTGTGTCTGTGTATAGACAGTGTGTGTCTGTGTATAGACAGTGTGTGTCTGTGTATAGACAGTGTGTCTGTGTATAGACAGTGTGTGTCTGTGTATAGACAGTGTGTGTCTGTGTATAGACAGTGTGTGTCTGTGTATAGACAGTGTGTGTCTGTGTATAGACAGTGTGTGTCTGTGTATAGACAGTGTGTCTGTGTATAGACAGTGTGTGTCTGTGTATAGACAGTGTGTCTGTGTATAGACAGTGTGTGTCTGTGTATAGACAGTGTGTTGTCGTGATAGACAGTGTGTATGTCTGTTATAGACAGTGTTTGTCTTGTATAGACAGTGTGTTGGTCTGTGTATAGACAGTGTGTGTTGTCTGTGTATAGACAGTGTGTTATGTCTGTGTAAGACAGTGTGTGTGTCTGTGTATAGACAGTGTGTGTGTCTGTGTATAGACAGTGTGTTGTCTGTGTATAGACATGTGTGTGTCTGTGTATAGACAGTGTGTGTGTCTGTGTATAGACGTGTGTGTCTGTGTATAGACAGTGTGTGTCTGTGTATAGACAGTGTGTGTGTCTGTGTATAGACGTGTGTGTTGTTGTGTATAGACAGTGTGTGTGTCTGTGTAAGACATGTGTGTTCTGTGTATAGACAGTGTGTGTGTCTGTGTATAGACGTGTGTGTTGTCTGTGTATAGACAGTGTGTGTGTCTGTGTATAGACAGTGTGTATGTCTGTGATAGACAGTGTGTTTCTGTGTATAGACAGTGTGTTGTCTGTGTATAGACAGTGTTGTGTCTGTGTATAGACAGTGGTGTGTCGGTATAGACATGTGTTGTGTCTGTGTATAGACAGTGTGTGTTGTCTGTGTATAGACAGTGTGTTTGTCTGTGTATAGACAGTGTGTTGTGTCTGTGTATAGACAGTGTGTTGTCTGTGTATAGACATGTGTGTGTCTGTGTATAGACAGTGTGTTGTCTGTGTATAGACGTGTTTTGTTAAGACAGTGGTGTTGTCTGTGTTAGAATGTGTTGTCTGTGTATAGACAGTTGTGTTTTATACGTGTGTTGTCTGTGTATAGACAGTGTTGTTGTGTATAGACAGTGTTGTCTGTGTATACAGTGTTTTGTGTATAGACAGTGGTTGTCTGTGTTAGACAGTGTGTGTTGTCTGTGTATAGACAGTGTGTGTGTTGTGTATAGACAGTGTGTGGTCTGTGTATAGACATGTGTTGTGTCTGTGTAAGACAGGTTTTGTCGTGTATAGACAGTGTGTGGTCTGTGTAAGACAGTGTGTTGTCTGTGTATAGACAGTGTGTGTGTGTCTGTGTATAACAGTTGGTTGTCTGTGTATAGACAGTGTGTTGTCTGTGTATAGACAGGTGTTGTCTGTGTATAGACATTGTGTGTGTCTGTTATAGCATGTGTGTCTGTGATAGACAGTGTGTGTATGTCTGTGTATAGACATGTGGTTTCTGTGTATAGACATGTGGTTGTCTGTGTATAGACATTGTTTCTGTGTATGCTGTGTTTTCTGTGTATAGACAGTGTGTGTGTCTGGTATAGACAGTGTGTGTCGTTATAGACGTGTGTATGTCTGTGTATAGACAGTGTGTTGTTCTGTTTTTGCAGTTGTGTTAGTTTTTTGGTTGTTTTTGTTTTGTTGTTTTTGTTAGTGTTGTTTGTTTGGGGTGTTGTGTATGCTGGTGTTGTGTTGGTGTTGTTGTGTTGACTGTGTTGTGTCTGTGTATAGACAGTGTGTGTTGTCTGTGTATAGACAGTGTGTTGTCTGTTATGACAGTGTGTGTGTGTCTGTGTATAGACTGTGTGTGCTTATAGACAGGGTTGCTTGTAAGACAGTTGTTGTTGTCTGTGTATAGACAGTGTGTGTGTGTCTGTGTATAGACTGTTTGTGTCTGTGTTA
>CM060311.1:100407012-100419512 GCA_030674185.1 Monoplex corrugatus | reverse complement strand
GCTTTTGGACACATGATCACGCAATCAACACATGCAAAAAACATTTGTCCGTCACGCAACCGCACGCTCTCTTTCACCCAATGGCACTAAACAAATCTCACTGATAACGTATACAGTTTTACTAACAACTTTCAAACAACACACATACAACATTCATATTCAACATTCATATTCACGCACCTTTATATTAACTCTTTCACTCCTCCTTCTTCGTCTCCTGCTCCTACTTCGTCTCCTACTTCATCTCCTTCTTCGTCTCCTGCTCTTCTTTCTTTTCTTTCTTCTTCTTCTTCGTCTCCTTCTTCTTCGTCTCCTTCTTCTTCGTCTCCTTCTTCTTCGTCTCCTTCTTCTTCGTCTTATCCTTTTTTTTCGCCTTCTTTTTTATTTTTCTTCTTTTTTTCTCCTTCTAATTCACCTTCTTTCTCTTCTTCTTCTTTTTCACCGTCTTCTCCTTCCTCTTCTCCTTCTTCTTCTTTTTCTACTCCTTTCTTTTTTTTTTTTTTTCACCTTCTTTTTCATTTGTACTTCTTTTTTTCTTTCTTCTTCTTCGCTTTCTTGTTCTAATTTTTGTTTCTTTTTCTTTTTCTTTTCCTTCTCCTTTTTCGTTTCTTCCTCTTGTTGTTGTTGTTGTTGTTGTTGTTGAGCTCCAACCTTTCTCTCAGACTGTTTTAGGCGAAGTATCTACAGTAAACCCATTCCACCCAGATTGGGTCAGCTGTTTTCAAACACGACATCCACCTGCACACAAAATTCCCTTTCGCACGCTACACACAAAATTCCCTTTCGCACGCTACACACAAATTCCCTTTCGCACGCTACACACAAAATCCTTTCGCACGCTACACACAAATTCCTTCGCACGCTACACACAAATTCCCTTCGCACACTACACACAAAATTCCCTTTCGCACGCTACACACAAAATTCCCTTTCGCACACTACACACAAAATTCCCTTTCGCACGCTACACACAAAATTCCCTTTCGCACACTACACACAAATTCCCTTTCGCACGCTACACACAAAATTCCCTTTCGCACGCTACACACAAAATTCCCTTTCGCACACTACACACAAAATTCCCTTTCGCACGCTACACACAAAATCCCTTTCGCACGCTACACACAAAATTCCCTTTCGCACGCTACACAGAAAATCCCTTCGCACGCTACACACAAAATTCCCTTTCGCACACTACACACAAAATTCCCTTTCGCACGCTACACACAAAATTCCCTTTCGCACACTACACACAAATTCCCTTTCGCACGCTACACACAAATTCCCTTTCGCACGCTACACACAAATTCCTTTCGCACGCTACACACAAAATTCCCTTTCGCACGCTACACACAAAATTCCCTTTCGCACGCTACACACAAAATTCCCTTTCGCACGCTACACACAAAATTCCCTTTCGCACGCTACACACAAAATTCCTTTCGCACGCTACACACAAAATTCCTTTCGCACGCTACACACAAAATTCCCTTCGCACGCTACACACAAATTCCCTTTCGCACGCTACACACAAAATTCCCTTTCGCACGCTACACACAAAAACTCGTGTATACATCACTCAATGCACACGACACAAAAAACCTGTGCACGCACCACCCTGTGCACATGACACCCCCCATCCCAGGGAAAAAATTGTGATAGCAATTTTTTAAATAGCTACTGCTATAATTGGGAAATCATATAATGTCAAAATGAGAAGCAAGCATGTATGCAACCAAATACATTCATCAACTAGTGGATGTTTAACATATACAATAATCAAGACATCCACCAAAATATGACACCGGGTCAAAAGCCACTCAATTAACTAGATGCCCAGCACAGCACAACACCTATGAATAAAATAGGGCCTGTCACAGAATCTATCACAACCATTCACCAAAATAGGACATTTCAGAATAATGTATGACACTGATTCACATATGGCAAATAGTGATAATTGCAATGTCAAAAACGTTGCCACATGAAATCATGCAATCAACAGCAATCAAATAATTATAGTTGTGTTCATCATACAAATTGTTGATTCATGTTTCAGTCTAACAACATTGAAGAACCATACAAATTCAATCAATCCAACATCAATTCAACATTATTAATTCAATGATCATATCAAAGAAATACATGAAATTGAAAATCAGTCTTTACAATCATACATAAAAAATAGACTGATATAAATCACATCACATTCTCACATAAAAAAGATTTCTGCTGGTAGTCCAATACGAGAAAAAATTGTAATCAGTGCTTCTGCCACTGTCACTGTCACCGTTTCGATCTTCCTGTTTTGCACGCCTTGTACTAAAAAAGAAAAAAGCTGACCACATATCTCCTCTCCTGGCACAACTTCACTGGCTCCCTGTATCAAAGCGCATACAGTACAAACTAGACACCATGTGCTACAAAAGCCTCAATAACGCAGCCCCCGATTACCTGTCAAGCCTACTTGAGATCTATGTTCCCTCACGTACCCTCCGCTCTGCCTCCGATCCTCTGACTTTTCGCTTTCCACGCACTAAGCTCAATACCTATGGTCCACGAGCCTTCTCTGTTTCTGGTCCACTTTCCTGGAACAAACTTCCTCTCTCAGTCCGTCAGCAACCTACTTTTGTCTCCTTCAAGTCCGCTCTCAAAACTCACCTTTTCTCCTCTGCATAAAATCCTGACCTCACTCAATCCCCTCTGCAGCCTGTCTCCACTCGGAGGGGAATCACATTGTAATATATAATTGTATATAATATGCTCTCTATAATTTTCCATTGCTTTTATTCTTTCTCCCCATTTATAGCCATGTGTGTGTGTGTGTGTGTGTGTGTGTGTGTGTGTGCGTGCGTGCGTGTATGTGTGTGTGTGTGCGTGTGCGTGCGTGTGTGTGTGTGTGTGCGTGCGTGCGTGCGTGCGTGTGTGTGCGTGCGTGCGTGTGTGTTTGTTTTAGCGCTTAGATTTGATTTTATCAAGATTTTGCGCTATATAAAATATTGTATATATTATTATTATTATATTATTTTTGTTTCTTGTTTTAGTTTTGACACGTGTCGCATGAGCGACAGTAAGTTTTAACTTCTTTTGTAACACCTGGCCAGGAAAATGTGTTGAGAACACGTTGTAATGTTCTCTTGACACCACAATGTCCAGCAAAAATAGCATCATGAGCTGTATGTAATACAGTATTCCTCAATGTTTGAGGGACAACACTCTGTCGTGACCAGGTATTGTCTTTCTGAACATATCGAATGTCTGTCTCTGTCTTGTAGTAGGGAGCAGTCTGACCTTGTTCAACATCGTCCAATGCTGAGTTGAACAGACTGTCCAGAGAAGTATCTTTTCTTTGTAATGTTGCTAGATCCTGAGGTTCTAAGTAGAGAACAGTCAGGTCTGGGACTGTCAGGGGTGATTGTGGTTTACTATCTTTGTCAGATTGTGTTCTAGTACTAACCAGACAGGGCACAAAAGAACCACCTGTGCCACCATGTATATTCGATACACCTGGCAAGTTACCTAAGATCAGGTCACACACAGGGTCCTCTATCACACAGGCTGTTAGAAGACCTGAAAAATAGGGAGTGTTCACTGGCAATTTGGCTAAGAGGAATTCCTCAATTTTTCCACTGAAAGTACGGCACTTCTGGACAGTGTCCAGGTACTGATCTGGAAGTACAAATGACTTCCTGACACCTGCTGTTGTACAACCAGTGTCTCTAAGGATTGAAGCCTGAAACCCATTGATAGAACATTGTTCTAAGTGAAGGCCTGACACAGTATCTTTAGGGGCTAACACTTATGTAACTTCAGACTCAGTAACCTCTGTATCCACATTTGATGCTGACGATGAGTTCACATAAGGACATTGTTTTACAAAGTGGAACTTACATCCACAGTGAATACACTTGGGGACACCTTGTGTGTTTTGTTGTTTTTGTCTACTGGTATGGGATTTACCTGTAGCAACGGGAGAACGTGGGGTGGGGGCAAATTTTGTCTCTCACCAGGGTTAGGAGGTCTAGAAAAGGACTGTCCTGAATATCCACCATAACCAAAATGGTTTGTCTGAGGGCCATACGTCCTCTGTTGAGGTGTCACATTTCCAAAACAAGGAGATGGATTGCCAAAACGAGGTGATGGTTTCTGAAAACGAGGTGGTGGAGTGTTATATCCGCCATGACCAAAGTTACGGACAAACTGCTTTTTATTTGGCGATACAGAGACATTCGCGTCAAAAACAGAAAAGTCACTTTTTCAGGCAGTGTTTTTCTGGATGAGCAAATCGGTATTGATCCGTGGCCCGGCACATTTCTTCTGCATGTGAAATTCTCTTTTGCGCAAAAAGACAGCGAGATCTTTACTGACACTTTGTAAAAGCTGTTCTTTCAAAAGGAGATCCCGAAGACTATCAAAATCTTTGTCAGTTTGTGAAAGTTCAATCCATCGATCCAAATAATGGGACATTCTTATAAGAAACGATGGGAAAGATTCACCTTTTTCAGGACGGACTGCACGAAATTTGTCACGGAAACCATCGGCGGTGCACTGAAATTTTTTCAAAAGTTCGTTTCTCAGTTGATCCCATGTAAGTCCTTCCTTTGACGCAAGGGTATGATAGAGTACTAGCGCACTTCCCTTGAATAGCGACGCGACGTATAAAGTCTATTTTTCGGCAACCGCCAACCGCAAGAAGTCGCATGACTCTCGAAACGAAAAAGAAACGAATCTATATCGTCCCTATATTCGTCGAATGGAGGAAGTTTGGGGATATAGGAGGACTTGGGCTGAGAGCTACTGGAAGAAGTTTCAGAGGGCGAATATTTGCTCTCTTTTTGGAATTTTAGCCTCTCTAACTCTATCTCTGATTCTAATACCAGTTGACGCAACTTAAAGCTACGTTCTTCCTTTCTGTCTGACGCAACTTAAAGCTACGTTCTTCCTTTCTGTCTTCTATTTCCTTCATTTCTTTTCATGTTCTCTTTGTTTTTCCTCATATTCTCTTTGTTTTTCACTTTGTTTTTCCTCATATTCTCTTTGTTTTTCACATTGTTTTTCCTCATATTCTCTTTGTTTTTCACTTTGTTTTTCCTCATATTCTCTTTGTTTTTCACATTGTTTTTCCTCATATTCTCTTTGTTTTTCACTTTGTTTTTCCTCATATTCTCTTTTTTTTTCACATTGTTTTTCCTCATATTCTCTTTGTTTTTCACTTTGTTTTTCCTCATATTCTCTTTTTTTTCACTTTGTTTTTCCTCATATTCTCTTTGTTTTTCACTTTGTTTTTCCTCATATTCTCTTTGTTTTTCACTTTGTTTTTCCTCATATTCTCTTTGTTTTTCACATTGTTTTTCCTCATATTCTCTTTGTTTTTCACTTTGTTTTTCCTCATATTCTCTTTGTTTTTCACATTATTTTTCCTCATATTCTCTTTATTTCTCCTCATATTCTCTTTGTTTTTCACTTTGTTTTTCCTCATATTCTCTTTGTTTTTCACATTATTTTTCCTCATATTCTCTTTGTTTTTCACTTTGTTTTTCCTCATATTCTCTTTATTTCTCCTCATATTCTCTTTGTTTTTCACTTTGTTTTTCCTCATATTCTCTTTGTTTTTCACTTTGTTTTTCCTCATATTCTCTTTATTTCTCCCCATATTCTCTTTGTTTTTCACTTTGTTTTTCCTCATATTCTCTTTGTTTTTCCTCATATTCTCTTTATTTCTCCTCATATTCTCTTTGTTTTTCATTTTCCTCTCTCTCTCTCTCTGTCTTTCTGAAACTTCTCTTTGTTTCTGGCGCTCATCATGCTCAACACATTGTTGTATATAATTATTGACTTGTTCCCCAGAGAGTTTCAAGCGCTGAGCTTGTTTTATCAAAATTATCCATTTTTACTATCTGGTGGAAACAAGATTGTCAAAAAGAAAAGAAAATGTCAAAGAAAAGAAAAGTACGCAACACACACGAACACACGAATTCCAAGCTTATTCACGACAAAAGACAAAGCGCCATGAATGAAGCAAACAACAGCTTGCAACAACCACTATTTTGAAAGAGACATCAGCATTCAATCAAATAACTGCATAAAATTAAACAAATGAAACACTTGGCAGAGGGGGTACAAATCAAAATTTAACCCCTTTTCCTGTGAGGGGGTACAAATCCCAATCTTTCACCAACATACACAAACCAAAATCTAAACAATTTTCTTATCTAATTTTCAGGGGGTTAAATCAAAATCATGATTCAAGACTAGGAGTGGTGCGAATTTACCTCCGATGTTTGCTTGGAAGGAGTCCTGTATGCTCGGGTCCTTTTGGCGTCACATACAGAGATCACATCACGCATGACGAAGTCAAAAGAAGAATTCAAAATGAAATTGGGCCTTACACTGACCTGACGACGCAAACTAACATGGTATGGACACATCACTCGATCATCCAGCCTTGCCGAGACAATCTTGCAAGGCACAGTCTCGGGAGGAAGGAAAAGAGGCAGACAGAAGAAGAGATGGGAAGATAATATTCGAGAGTGGACGGGCCTGGAGCTGAGGGATACCCTAAGGAAAGCGGAGAGCAGGGAGGAGTGGAGAAAGGTTGTTGTCAAGTCTTCGGAGGCGCCCCGACGGACGGCCAGTCTAAGGGATCGGTGACGGTGATGGTGACGGTGACAAAGATGCTCCTCCGGACACAATTTTCAAGTTTTTAGAACAGATCAACAGATTTTGTCTTGTACAATTCTATGTATGGAAAAGATTTTAAATGGCATTTTAGACTTTAAAGGACACTTGTGATTTTGGTTTTTAGCTTCTTTTAAATTAAATTTGGATTTGTTTTTGACCTGATGTTAGCCCTGATATGGCTGTACCTGTCGGCTGGGCTATAAGAAATGTGAATAAGATTTGTCTGAATGTCATGAATATTCTTGAACAAAACCCAAACTCCAGAATTATGTTGCACTTTGTTTTTTCTCTTTGTTTTTCCAGACAGGAATCAAACACAAGACAAGCCAGACGACATTAACAACAACTACACCAACGGCTGCAACAATAACACCAACAGCTGCAACAGCAACACAAACAATAACACCAACAGCTGCACCAGCAACACAAACAATAACACCAACAGCTTGCAACAGCAACACAAACAATAACAACAACCGCAACAATAACCATACCACCAACAACAGCAACATCATCGTCAACAACAACAGCAGCAACAGGAACAACAATAGCAACATCAGCAACAACAAAAGCAACATCCATACAACAACAGCAACAACCACAACAGCAGCAACAGGAAAAACAATAGCAACATCAGCAACAACAAAAGCAACATCCATACAACAAAAGTAACAACCACAACAGCAGCAACAACAGCAACAACCACCGACAGATCCAGACCCAGGACCATAGCAGCACCATGGACCTGAGGAGTGGTCATTACGTCAGCTGTACCGGTTACGTCGACTTCCCCACCATCCGGATGACGTCACCCACGTGTGAAGATCTTGGGATCCCCACAGACATGGGGGAGGAGGCAGGACCTGTGTACCCCCTGCTGACACGGCGCATCATCCATAACCCCAGTCTGCACCTGGACGGACTCAGGTAGGACTGGATCATCATTTGACCTGTTGGCTGTACAGGACATCATCACCATTATTGTCTCCCATCATTGTCATCATACTTATGTCAACAACTGTCCTACGTTTTGTGGCAATTAAATACGACGTTGGAAATGCAGCCCATAAATCAAAATACTACAAACAAACAAACAAACAAACAAACAAACAAACAAACAAACAAATAAAATTACAACAAACAAACAAACAAACAAATAAAATTACAACAAACAAACAAACAAACAAACAAACAAATAAAATTACAACAAACAAACAAACAAACAAATAAATTAAACAAACAAACAAACAAACAAATAAAATTACAACAAACAAACAAACAAACAAATAAAATTACAACAAACAAACAAACAAATAAAATTACAACAAACAAACAAACAAACAAAATTAAATTACAACAAACAAACAAACAAACAAACAAACAAATAAAATTACAACAAACAAACAAACAAACAAACAAACAAATTACAAAAACAAACAAACAAACAAACAAACAAACAAAATTACAACAAACAAACAAACAAAGAAACCAACATAAAATTACGCTAAAAGTCTCTATTGTACATGTTTATGATCATAAAGGGACATTACTGTCATGATTATATTCAGTGGAACACAATCACAATCTTTACCTGACACTACTACAGGTCTACAATGTGAACTAACAGTAGGAAACATTCACACATAATTATGTGATGTAAGCTTAGTTACTATCGTTCAACTACAACATACATACTGATCAGAGGGCGCGCTAGCCAAGTGGGTTAACTTCGGACTTCCAATTGCATGGTCCTGGGTTCGAGCCGCCTGGACTCTTGTACCTGACAGGTAAAAGGAGAGTTTTCCCATCCCTCGGGTCAGCATGTGTGCACACCTGCCAGAGGCTAAGCCCTTTGATGATTGATCATACACATGCACAGTATCAAACACGCAGGTTAGAGATGCTTGAAGTCATGTCAGTGGCTGACTTATGGAACCAGTAAAACATCCAGCATGCATACCCACCAAACGTGCACACTGTACAACAACGTAGTGGACAATATCAAATACACACGTTAAAGACCCTGTAAGTCATGTCAGTGACTGGCTTGTGGAAACAGTAAAACACCCAGCATGCAGGTTAACGATCCTGTAAAGTCATGTCCGTGACTGGCTTGTGGAAACAGTAAAACACCCAGCATGCACGCCCACCAAAGATACAGACTGTACAACAACATAGTGCAGTGTGGTCAGCTCACCTAACAGATATAGACTGTACAACAACATAATGCAGTGTGGTCAGCTGACCTAACAGACACAGACTGTACAACAACATAGTGGACTGTGGTCAGCTGACTAACAGATACAGACTGTACAACAACAGTGCAGTGTGGTCAGCTGACCTAACAGATACAGACTGTACAACAACATAGTGCAGTGTGGTCAGCTGACCTAACAGATACAGACTGTACAACAACATAGTGCAGTGTGGTCAGCTGACCTAACAGATACAGACTGTACAACAACAGTGCAGTGTGGTCAGCTGACCTAACAGATACAGACTGTACAACAACATAGTGCAGTGTGGTCAGCTGACCTAACAGATACAGACTGTACAACAACAGTGCAGTGTGGTCAGCTGACCTAACAGATACAGACTGTACAACAACATAGTGCAGTGTGGTCAGCTGACCTAACAGATACAGACTGTACAACAACAGTGCAGTGTGGTCAGCTGACCTAACAGATACAGACTGTACAACAACATAGTGCAGTGTGGTCAGCTGACCTAACAGATACAGACTGTACAACAACATGCAGTGTGGTCAGCTGACCTAACAGATACAGACTGTACAACAACATAGTGCAGTGTGGTCAGCTGACCTAACAGATACAGACTGTACAACAACATAGTGCAGTGTGGTCAGCTGACCTAACAGATACAGACTGTACAACAACATAGTGCAGTGTGGTCAGCTGACCTAACAGATACAGACTGTACAACAACAGTGCAGTGTGGTCAGCTGACCTAACAGATACAGACTGTACAACAACATAGTGCAGTGTGGTCAGCTCACCTAACAGATACAGACTGTACAACAACATAGTGCAGTGTGGTCAGCTGACCTAACAGATACAGACTGTACAACAACATAGTGCAGTGTGGTCAGCTCACCTAACAGATACAGACTGTACAACAACATAGTGCAGTGTGGTCAGCTGACCTAACAGCTTGAGGTGTCCGTGCTCAAAGAAAAAGTCTGATGATGTGTAATGTGCAGTGATGATGTGTAATGTACAGTGATGATGTGTAATGTTAGTGATGATGTGTAATGTGCAGTGATGATGTGTAATGTGCAGTGATGATGTGTAATGTGCAGTGATGATGTGTAATGTGCAGTGATGATGTGTAATGTGCAGTGATGATGTGTAATGTGCAGTGATGATGTGTAATGTGCAGTGATGATGTGTAATGTGCAGTGATGATGTGTAATGACAGTGATGATGTGTAATGTGCAGTGATGATGTGTAATGTGCAGTGATGACGTGTAATGTGCAGTGATGATGTGTAATGTAACAGTGATGATGTGTAATGTGAGTGATGATGTGTAATGTACAGTGATGATGTGTAATGTGTAGTGATGATGTGTAAATGTACATGATGATGTGTATGTGCAGTGATGACGTAGTAATGTACAGGTGATGTGCAATGTGCAGTGATGACGTGTAATGTACAGTGTGATGTGTAATGTGCAGTGATGATGTGTAATGTGCAGTGATCCACATAAATGTGAAAAACAGCGATAGACAAGAACTGTTTATGGTGTGTGATGATGATACAGACCAAAGACGTCAGGGTTTGAAAGTGTTCTGGTGATGCAGCAGTTTATGGCACTGACGTAGTTATTTAAACCTTCTATCGTACATCGGTGATGTAAAGCGCCATGGATGCTTAGGAACGCTGTAACGTTGTGTTGGGCAAACTGAAAGTAAAAACAAGTTGTCAAACTATTCTATCTATCCCATTTTTATACACAAATCACTACAATAATCTATCCCATTTTTATACACAAATCACTACAGAATCATCTATCCCATTTTTATACACAAATCGCTACAGAAAATCTATCCCATTTTTATACAAAATCGCTACATAAATCTATCCTCATTTTTATCACACAAATCACTACAAAATCTATCCCATTTTTTATCACAAATCATTTCAGAAAATCTATCCCATTTTTATCACCAAATCACTACAGAAAATCTATCCCATTTTTAACACAAATCATTACAGAAAATCTATCCCATTTTTATACAAAATCAACAGAAAATCTATCCATTTTTATACAAAATCATTACAGAAAATCTATCCCATTTTTATACACAAATCACTACAGAAAATCTATCCCATTTTTATACACAAATCACTACAGAAAATCTATCCCATTTTTATACACAAATCACTACAGAAAATCTATCCATTTTTATACACAAATCGCTACAGAAAATCTATCCATTTTTATACACAAATCACTACAGAAAATCTATCCCATTTTTATACACAAATCATTACAGAAAATCTATCCCATTTTTATACACAAATCACTACAGAAAATCTATCCCATTTTTATACACAAATCATACAGAAAATCTATCCCATTTTTATACACAACATCTACAGAAAACTATCCCATTTTTATCACAAATCACTACAGAAAATCTATCCCATTTTATACACAAATCACTACAGGAAATCTATCTCCATTTTTTACACAAATCACTACAGAAAATCTATCCCATTTTATACACAAATCATTACAGAAAATCTATCCCATTTTTATACACAAATCATTACAGAAAATCTATCCATTTTTCATACAAATCACTACAGAAAATCTATCCCATTTTTATCAAAATCACTACAGAAAATCTATCCCATTTTTATACACAAATCATTACAGAAAATCACGTCACACTTTTATACACAAATGCATAGAAAAATGTCCATTTGTCAAAGTCATTACATGAAAATGTCCATTTTCAACACAAACATGAGAAAACTGTCCATTGTATCAAAGTCATTACAGAAAACTATCCATTTCTTTCACAAATCATCAGAAAACTATCCATTTCTATTCACAATCATTACAGGAAACTTCATTTCTATTCAAATCATTACAGGAAAACTATCCATTTTCATGGACAAATCACCACAGAAAATCCAGATGATATGCTTATCAATGTCACCGTGACTGACGAAGCATCAGATGAAAGACAAGTTGATGTCAAGCGGAACAGCGAAAGACCGTCACAGCAGTGATAACATGGCTGACATTGTCATTGTCAAAGTGATAACATGGTTGACATTGTCATTGTCAGAAGTGATAACATGGCTGACATTGTCATTGTCAGAAGTGATAACATGGTTGACATTGTCATTGTCAGAAGTGATAACATGGTGACATTGTCATTGTCAGAAGTGATAACATGGTTGACATTGTCATTGTCAGAAGTGATAACATGGTTGACATTGTCATTGTCAGAAGTGATAACATGGTTGACATTGTCATTGTCAGAACATGGTTGACATTGTCATTGTCAGAAGTGATAACATGGTTGACATTGTCATTGTCAGAAGTGATAACATGGCTGACATTGTCATTGTCAGAAGTGCCGGACAAAGCACTGTTCGCACACTTTCCTTATGAAGTGTTGATTTCAGACACTTGCTGGGTTTGCTTCGTGGTGTTTGTGACCTTGGCCTTGTCGCCTTGAGTTCCAAGCTTAAGCAATCGCCATTCATTAATTATCGGTCCACACCATTCACACAAACTTGGTAAGGATCCATCCAGAAACTATAGCCCTGATATGGCTCTA
>CM060311.1:100402012-100404512 GCA_030674185.1 Monoplex corrugatus | reverse complement strand
GATCATGGCATGTGATGGATGATAAGGTCCAACAGATCATGGCATGTGATGGATGATAAGGTCCAACAGATCATGGCATGTGATGGATGATAAGGTCCAACAGATCATGGCATGTGATGGATGATAAGACCCAACAGATCATGGCATGTGATGGATGATAAGACCCAACAGATCATGGCATGTGATGGATGATAAGACCCAACAGATCATGGCATGTTTTTCACACCAGTAAATACCATCATCATCATCATCAGGTGCCCTGCCGCATGGCGTTGGCGATCATGGACTTCCAGCTGTCTCTCTATCTCTCGTTGCCCCTAGCATCTCCCCCACCCTCCCCGTCCTCAGTCACTCTGCAAGTCTGTTCAGCATTTTCTCCCTGGGTCTACCCGGTGCTCTCCTTCCCTCCAGCTTTCCCGTTGTGACCAGGTGCTCCAAATCCCCCTTCCTCGTAAAATGGCCTATAAATGTTGCTTGTCTTTTCCTAATCTTCCTTATGAGTGATCTACTTGTGTCTGCCTCCATCAAGACTGTCTCGTTTGTTTTCTTTGCTGTCCATGGAACTCTGAACATTCTTCTGAGAAACCACATCTCGGCTGCCTCAATCTTGTTCTGGCTTTGTTTGTTGACTGTCCACGCCTCACATCCGTACAACAGTATTGGTTCTATATAACATTCAAGAACTCTCTTCCTGATGTTAATTGATAGACATTTTTTTAAGAATGCTTATCATCTTCTTGAATGCTGTTTTGGCTTGGCCGATTCTGCCGGCTATTTCTGATGTGTATCTGCCGTCTGATGAAATGATCGTTCCCAGGTATTTGAATTTATCAACCTGTGTCAAGGTTGTGCCATTTGCTGTTATTTTGCATGAGGGGATTTCGTGTTTTTTACTGATCACCATGACTTCAGTCTTCCTGCTGTATAGTTCCAGCCCCTTACCTTTGCTTTCTATTTCTAGTATATTCACAAGGTTTTGTAGGTCCCTTTCATATTCTGCAATTAGCACGGTGTCATCTGTTTATCATTTTCCCTCCAACCTTTAATCCAGGGTCTTCTTCTAGGTTTCTCATGATATTTTCGCTGTAAAGTGAAAACAGATCTGGTGACAAAACACAACCCTGTCTGACTCCTCTTTTGATGTTTTGGAAAGTGCTTATATCGTTTTCTATTCTCATTGCAGCTGTTTGTTCCCAGTACATATTTCTGATTATTCGTATATCTTTTCCATCAACATTGAGTCTCTCCAGTTGGTTGATCAGTTCTTCATGTCTTACCCGATCAAAAGCCTTGGTGAAGTCAACAAAGCATAAATACAAATCCTTATTCATCTCAATTGATATCTCTATAATAGTTCTTAGGATGTATATGGCATTAATAGTTCCTTTCCCCTCCACAAATCCACACTGTTCTTCTGCTATTTCTCTTTTGATTCTATTCCTTGTCCTCATCATGATTATTCTTAACAGAATTTTTGTTACATGACTCATCAAACTGATTGTGCAATGGAGTTCGCATTCTATAGCCCCTGTCTTCTTTGCAAGTTCAATGAAAATTGATTTTGACTTATCTTTGGGGATTTTTCCAGTGTCGTAAATTTCGTTTAGGAGGACTGTTATTTTGTCTATGCCAAATTCCTCCAGGTTTTCAATCATCTCTGTAGTAATGTTGTCTGGTCCTGGGGCTTTTCCTGGTTTCATCTTTTTCAGTGCCGCTCTAACTTCATCTTTCATTATGGGTGGTCCTTCAAAGTTCTTTTTTATAATGTGTTCTTCGTTTCTGTCATCCTCAAAAAGGTCTTTAATGTACTCTCCCCATCTGTCTAATATTTTGTCTTTTTCCATGATAAGCGTGCCATCTTTCGATTTCAAGCAACCAGTTGATGTGCATGTATTTTTCCTGTGGACAATTTCTTCAATTCGTCTGTACATGCCCTGAGGATCCATTTTGTGTCGGTTTTCCATTTCTTTGCACTTTGTTTTCAGCCAAGCTTCCTTAGCTTCATTGTACCTATTCCTGATCTCCTTGTTTATCTTCCCGTATATCTGGACAGGTGGAAACTCTTCGTGGTGCCATCGACTACATCCGAGAACTTCAGAAAATGTTGGAAGAGACGCCGCCCCTTGCCGAAGATTCCAGGAAAGAGCAGAACGAGAACTCCAAGCTTCACATCAAGACACCGGCGAAAAGTGCCGGAGAGAACACCAAGGCAGCAAAAGATGGCGACAGAGTCAGGACCAGTGGCAGACGAGGCTCACTGTCGTCAGAACAGTCCTTGTTGTCGGACGGAACCTTGTCTGAATCTGAAGATGAGCATTTTGTTAAACGGCCCCGACTTCACTGAATCAGAGGGCAGGCCTTGATGTATCTGTTATTTCGTGTTTGTCATGTCATGTTTATGATTTCATGTTGTGTTTGTCTTTATTTACTTATTATTGAGTCCATATTCTGACTGCATTAGTCATTATTACTTTATATTCTGACTGAATTGAGAGACACA
>CM060311.1:100389512-100397012 GCA_030674185.1 Monoplex corrugatus | reverse complement strand
TTTGTCAACATTCTGTTACACAAGTATCCCCCCCCCCCACCCTCCCCGCTCTTTTGTCTGTGTATTTCTTCACCTTCCCTATTTTTGTGGTTTTGTTTGTTTGTTTGTTTGTTTGTTTGTTTTAGTTTGTTTGTTTGTTTGTTTGTTTTTGTTTGTTTTTGTTTGTTTGTTTGTTTGTTTTAGTTTGTTTGTTTGTTTTTGTTGTTTGTTTGTTTTAGTTTATTTGTTTGTTTGTTTTTGTTTGTTTGTTTGTTTGTTTTATACAATTATTGTTGCTTTTTGTTCATTTTGTGTATTTTTAATGTATTTTCTTTCTTTTTTTTTCATCACTTTGTCAGAATTGTTCCGTGTTTGTTTATTTCCTTTTGAATTGATCATTCTTTATGGGAACACAAATCATTGCGTTATCACGACAGGCAGACTGGTTATTTCTGTTTGACTGGTACCCACAAGTCACAGACGTTCATTTTACAGACATTTGTGCTTGTTGTAGGTGTCAGCACATTTTGCTGTCGGCTTGTGAAACACTGGCACAATGAGTATTGCCACTGGGATGTGATGTGTAGACATTGTTGATACTGATGTTGATCATTGTTATGGAATGACTGGATTAGTTCATTTGATTATAACGTTTGACTGTTGGCAGACACACCCACACACCATCACCCACCATCCATCTCCCTTCCCCCTCCCCCACTCTCTCTCTCTCTCACTCTTTCTCCCCCTCTCTCTCCGTCTTCCTCTCTCACTCTGTCTCTTTCCCCCCCTCTCTCTCCCCCCCCTTCTCTCTCCTTCTCTCCCTCCACCCTCTCTCTGTCCTCTTTGAAAGCTGAATTAATGAGGCAATGTGCAATAAAGGGAACACGTAAGCTGAATAATAAACGTGAAACAACATTAACACTGACTATCGATTCTGTACTTTTTATTGGAATGTGTGTGTGTGTGTGTGTGTGTGTGTGTGTGTGTGTGTGTGTGTGTGTGGTGTGTGTGTGTGTGTGTATGCGTGTATGTATGTGTGTATGTGTGTGTATGTGTGTGCATGTGTGTATGTATGTGTGTGTGCGTTCGTTCGTTCGTTCTTTGATTTAACGTCTTTTCACTAAAAGTGATATTAGACGGGATGTGTGTGTGCGTGCGTGCGTGGACGTGCGCGTGTGTGATGTATAGTGCCATTGTGATGACTTGTACTGTGACGTCATCAAGATGTGATCAACATATGATTACACAAATCACTTGCAATTCCACGAAAAATTCACCGACACTAAACATCAGTTTTAAATAAAAATGTACTAAAAGCAGTTCTTGTGCTTTGAGAACTCATTTTTTTTAATTGTCCAAAACACCAAGATACAGACAGTGTTGGCACACGCTTTGTGGAGGAACTTGCTGTGTGGAGGGCGTGGTCACGTGGACAGTGTAACTTTATCACAACATGCTGGGTCATGTCATCACAACATGTTGGGTCATGTCATCACAACATGCTGGGTCATGTCATCACAACATGTTGGGTCATGTCATCACAACATGTTGGGTCATGTCATCACAACATGCTGGGTCATGTCATCACAACATGTTGGGTCATGTCATCACAACATGCTGGGTCATGTCATCACAACATGTTGGGTCATGTCATCACAACATGCTGGGTCATGTCATCACAACATGTTGGGTCATGTCATCACAACATGTTGGGTCATGTCATCACAACATGCTGGGTCATGTCATCACAACATGTTGGGTCATGTCATCACAACATGCTGGGTCATGTCATCACAACATGTTGGGTCATGTCATCACAACATGCTGGGTCATGTCATCACAACATGCTGGGTCATGTCATCACAACATGTTGGGTCATGTCATCACAACATGTTGGGTCATGTCATCACAACATGCTGGGTCATGTCATCACAACATGCTGGGTCATGTCATCACGACATGTTGGGTCATGTCATCACAACATGCTGGGTCATGTCATCACAACATGTTGGGTCATGTCATCACAACATGCTGGGTCATGTCATCACAACATGCTGGGTCATGTCATCACAACATGTTGGGTCATGTCATCACAACATGCTGGGTCATGACATTTCATGATGATGGACAGTGTAACTTTATCACCACATGCTGGGTCATGTCATCACAACATGCTGGGTCATGTCATCACAACATGCTGGGTCATGTCATCACAACATGCTGGGTCATGTCATTTCATGGCGACAGGACAGAAACACAGGCCATGGCCCACACATGCCACACAACACAAACAGCATTCAACACATCATTCCTGACATCTGTACACTTCACGTCATCCACTTTGACTATGGCTACTACTACTACTACTACTACTACTGCTACTACTACTACTACTACTGCTGCTACTACTACTACTACTGCTGCTACTACTACTACTACTACTGCTGCTGCTGCTGCTGCTACTACTACTACTACTACTGCTGCTACTACTACTACTACTACTGCTACTACTACTACTGCTACTACTACCACTGCTACTACTACTACTACTACTGCTACTACTACTACTGCTACTGCTGCTTCTATGCTGATGACACCCAACTTCTAGACAGTGACTCACCTGATAATATACAGCGCCTGTTGACTCGCACCACTGAGTGTTACTCGGACATTAAGAACTGGATGACGTTCAACAAACTTCGGCTTAATGATGACAAGACAGAAGCTATCCTCATTGGCACCCGTCAGAAATTTTCTCAGCTGCCTCCTCTTTCTCTCCCATTATGTAACACATCAGTCCCAATTTCTGATTCAGCTAAAAACCTTGGTGTCTGCATTGACTCTACCCTCTCCATGAACAACTTTGTTTCTCAAACTGCCAGATCTTGCTACTATCACCTCCATCGTATAAGCCTGATCAGGAAGTATCTCTCTGTCGAAACAACTGCAAAACTCGTTCTCTCCTTCATAATGTCTCGCATTGACTATTGCAATTCACTCCTGTCTGGTCTTCCTGCCTCCACCATTCACATCCTGCAGCGCATTCAAAACAATGCTGCACGCCTTGTACTCAAAAAGAAAAAAGCTGACCACATATCTCCTCTCCTGGCTCCCTGTATCAAAGCGCATACAGTACAAACTAGACACCATGTGCTACAAAAGCCTCAATAACGCAGCCCCCGATTACCTGTCAAGCCTACTTGAGATCTATGTTCCCTCACGTACCCTCCGCTCTGCCTCCGATCCTCTGACTTTTCGCTTTCCACGCACTCAGCTCAATACCTATGGTCCACGAGCCTTCTCTGTTTCTGGTCCACTTTCCTGGAACAAACTTCCTCTCTCAGTCCGTCAGCAACCTACTTTTGTCTCCTTCAAGTCCGCTCTCAAAACTCACCTTTTTTCCTCTGCATAAAATCCTGACCTCACTCAATCCCCTCTGCAGCCTGTCTCCACTCGGAGGGGAATCACATTGTAATATATAATTGTATATAATATGCTTTCTATAATTTTCCATTGCTTTTATTCTTTCTCCCCATTTATAGCCGTGTGCGTGTGCGTGTGTGTGTGTGTGTGTGTGTGTGTGTGTGTGTGTGTGCGTGCGTGCGTGCGTGCGTGCGTGCGTGCGTGCGTGTGTGTGCGTGCGTGCGTGTGTGTCTGTTTTAGCGCTTAGATTGGATTTTATCAAGATTTTGCGCTATATAAAATATTGTATATTATTATTATTATATTATTACTGCTGCTACTGCTGCTGCTACTACTACTACTACTACTACTACTATTACTGCTTCTGCTGCTGCTGCTACTACTACTACTACTACTGCTACTAATATTACTGCTGCTGCTGCTGCTGCTGCTACTACTACTACTACTACTACTACTACTGCTACTACTGTTACTGCTGCTGCTGCTGCTGCTGCTGCTACTACTACTACTACTACTGCTACTACTATTACTGCTGCTGCTGCTGCTACTACTACTACTACTACTACTACTGCTGCTGCTGCTGCTGCTACTACTACTGCTGCTGCTGCTGCTGCTGCTACTACTACTACTACTGCTGCTGCTGCTGCTGCTGCTACTACTACTACTACCACCACCACCACTACTACTACTACTACTACGACTACTACCACCACCACCACTACTACTACTACTACTACGACTACTACCACCACCACCACTACTACTACTACTACGACTACTACCACCACCACCACTACTACTACTACTACGACTACTACCACCACCACCACTACTACTACTACTACTACTACTACTACTACTATAATAATCATCAACATAAAAGTAACAATTATAATAATAACAACAACAATGGTGATGATGATGACGATGATGATGATGATGATAATATTGTTATTGTTATTTTTGTTTAAAGCCCAGCCGACTGCGTAGAGCCATATCAGTGCTATAAAAGTTTCGAAACATGCACAATACTTCAACAGGAAGAAAAAGGAAAAGAGAATTAAGTACACGTATCAATGCATTCATGCACATCATCTAAGGAGATTCCCTGGCGATGACCACCCCGTCCAATTCATCACACAGGGGATTTAAAAAACAACCCTGAATACAAGTTTAAACATAACTAAGGACACTAAAACATAAAAACAGGCCTAAATTACCTTAAAGTGCTTCCACATATTTCACTTCCCCAGAGGCAAAATTGCACTCAATAAATGTACCCAGTTATCAATCCTAAGAGAAAGTACGCAAGACTTTATCGAACACATACAGGTGAATGGACCAGCAAGGCAGAAAATGATAGGAAGAAATGACAGAAAGCAAAGGATGAAGAAAGAAACAAAGAGAGTGACAGAAAAGAGGAAATTTCTAGCACAGAATTTCCAGAAGGTGGGGATATATTTGTATGAAAGAATCCCCGGCATCCCCACGGAAGAATGATGCTAATAATGATAATAATGACAATGATAATACTACTAAGAGTAATAATACTAAAAAATAATGATAATGATAATGACAAAGATGATAATAACAATTACATTTGTATAGCGCGAACGGGCCACGTCAAAGTATAATATTAATAATAGTAATAATGATAATACCATTTGTACAGCGATAACGATCCACGCCAAAGCATAACAATAATAAAAATAAAACTAATGATACTAAAAGTAACAATAATAATAATGACAATAATAATAATAATACTAAAACTAATGATAACAACAACTACTACAATAATGATAATAGTATTAAGAAGTAGAAGAAGAAGACTAGTGATAACAATAAATACAATAAAACAGCAATAATAGTAATAATGATGATGATGATGATGGTGATGATGATGATGACAACGATGATGACGACGATGACGATGATTCCATTTGTACAGCACAGACGGTCCATGTCAAAACATGCACGTCACACGTTACACACATAAAGACAACAGAAAACGACAGGGACGTGGGGGGTTGCCATGTCACACACTGACACAGTATAATTATCATTGCTTGCACTGGGGTTGACATGTCATACACTGACACAGCATAATTATCACTGCTTGCACTGGGGTTGACATGTCATACACTGACACAGCATAATTATCACTGCTTGCACTGGGGTTGACATGTCATACACTGACACAGCATAATTATCACTGCTTGCACTGGGGGTTGACATGTCATACACTGACACAGTATAATTATCATTTGCTTGCACTGGGGTTGCCATGTCATACACTGACACAGTATAATTATCATTGCTTGCACAGAAAAGACAGGGACGTGGGGGTTGCATTTTGCGCATGTTCACATACACTGACACAGTATAATTATCATTGCTTGCACTGGGGTTGCCATGTCATACACTGACACAGTATAATTATCATTGCTTGCACAGAAAACGACAGGACGTGGGGTTGACATGTCACACACTGACACAGTATAATTATCATTGCTTGCACTGGGGTTGCATGTCATACACTGACACAGTATAATTATCATGCTTGCACTGGGGTTGCCATGTCATACACTGACACAGTATAATTATCATTGCTTGCACAGAAAAAGACAGGAAGGTGTGGTTGCCATGTCATACACTGACACAGTATAATTATCATTGCTTGCACTGGGGTTGGCATGTCATACACTGACACAGTATAATTATCACTGCTTGCACAGAAAACGACGGAAGTGTGGGTTGACATGTCATACACTGACACAGTATAATTATCATTGCTTGCACAGAAAACGACAGGAAGGTGTGGGTTGCCATGTCATACACTGACACAGTATAATTATCATTGCTTGCACATAAAACGACAGGAGGTGTGGGTTGCCATGTCAACACTGACACAGTATAATTATCATTGCTTGCACAGAAAACGACAGGAAGGTGTGGGTTGCCATGTCATACACTGACACAGTATAATTATCATTGCTTGCACAGAACGACGAGTGTGGGTTGCCATGTCATACACTGACACAGTATAATTATCATTGCTTGCACAGAAAACGACAGGGACGTGGGGGTTGACATGTCACACACTGACACAGTATAATTATCATTGCTTGCACAGAAAACGACAGGAAGGTGTGGGTTGCCATGTCATACACTGACACAGTATAATTATCATTGCTTGCACTGGGGTTGCCATGTCATACACTGACACAGTATAATTATCATTGCTTGCACACTTTCACAGAACGCTCTGTTCGTGGGGCGTGGGGGTTGCCATGTCCATACACTAATACAGTATAATTATCATTACTTGCACACTTTCACAGAACGCTCTGTTCGTGGGGGGGGGGGGGGGGGGGTGCCATGTCCATACACTAATAGAGTATAATTATCATTGCTTGCACTCTTTCACAGAACGCTCTGTTCGGGGTGTGTGTGGGGAGGGGGAGTTATCACTGTAGCAGTAGAAAGCAAGGACAATCACGTGCAGAATCACATTTACAAACATGAACTACAAACAAACCACACGTGTATTATTGCTTAAAATTGCTTCCGCATATCTCATGCCCTACAGCCAGACATGCACTTTATACATGTATCCCACTATTGATCCTATGAGAAAGCACTACGACTTCATCGAACACATACAGGTGAATGGACCAGCAAGACAGAAAATGATAGGAAGAAATGACAGAGAGGAAAAGAGGAAGAAAGAAACAAAGAGAGTGACAGAAAAGAGGAATTTCTAGCACAGAATTTCCAGAAGATGGGGATACCATTATTTATACTGAAAACCTCCTGGTATCCCCACGGGGCGGGGGAAGGAGGGAGGGGGGGGGGCAGAAGTGTATGAAAATCCCACTGGCATCAATACATTTCTAAAAGTAAAATGAAATTTACTGAAAGTGAATAACAAACAGGCATTTCAAGAAATTGAAATATCCAGACATGTAATTTTAATATAAATGAAATGGAAACACAGCAAATAAGATAAAATCGTTCCCCAGTGGGGATACCGGGAGATCTTTCAGTATAATAGTATTCCCACCTTCTGGAAATTCTGTGCTAGAAATTTCCTCT
>CM060311.1:100342012-100384512 GCA_030674185.1 Monoplex corrugatus | reverse complement strand
ACACTGAACACAGCCACACCTGGACACAGCCACACTGAACACAGCCACACCGAACACAGCCACACCTGGACAGAGCCACTGAACACAGCCACACTGAACACAGCCACACTGAACACAGCCACACTGAACACAGCCACACCTGGACACAGTCACACTGAACACAGCCACACTGAACACAGCACACTGAACACAGCCACACTGAACACAGCCACACTGAACACAGCCACACTGAGCACAGCCACACTGAGCACAGCCACACTGAACACAGCCACACTGAACACAGCCACACTGAACACAGTCACACGGATCACAGCCACACCGAACAGAGCCACACTGAACACAGCCACACTGAACACAGCCACACTGAACACAGCCACACCTGGACACAGCCACACTGAACACAGCCACACCGAACACAGCCACACCTGGACAGAGCCACTGAACACAGCCACACTGAACACTTCCACACTGAACACAGCCACACTGAACACAGCCACACCTGGACACAGTCACACTGAACACAGCCACACTGAACACAGCACACTGAACACAGCCACACTGAACACAGCCACACTGAACACAGCCACACTGAACACAGCCACACTGAGCACAGCCACACTGAACACAGCCACACTGAACACAGCCACACTGAACACAGCCACACTGAACACAGCCACACTGAACACAGCCACACTGAACACAGCCACACATGTCTATGTCATGGATCATCACTAAATGATAATTACCTGTATACTCGTCCATTGTCCGTCACACTTCTGCCTGTCGTGGACTTCATGATGTCTATGTCACGTGTATACTCGTCCATTGTCCGTCACACTTCTGCCCGTCGTGGACTTCATGATGTCTATGTCACATGTATACTCGTCCATTGTCCGTCACACTTCTGCCTGTCGTGGACTTCATGATGTCTATGTCACGTGTATACTCGTCCATTGTCCGTCACACTTGTGTCTGTCGTGGACTTCATGATGTCCATGTCACCTGTATACTCGTCCATTGTCCGTCACACTTCTGCCTGTCGTGGACTTCATGATGTCTATGTCACGTGTATACTCGTCCATTGTCCGTCACACTTCTGCCTGTCGTGGACTTCATGATGTCTATGTCACGTGTATACTCGTCCATTGTCCGTCACACTTCTGCCTGTCGTGGACTTCATGATGTCTATGTCACGTGTATACTCGTCCATTGTGCGTCACACTTCTGCCTGTCGTGGACTTCATGATGTCTATGTCACGTGTATACTCGTCCATTGTCCGTCACACTTGTGTCTGTCGTGGACTTCATGATGTCTATGTCACGTGCATACTCGTCCATTGTCCATCACACTTCTGCCTGTCGTGGACTTCATGATGTCTATGTCACGTGTATACTCGTCCATTGTCCGTCACACTTGTGTCTATCGTGGACTTCATGATGTCTATGTCATGAATTCTACATTGTTCTTGTGTACCGATATTGTCCACATTCATGTGTACTGACTCTGCATACACCTGTGTACTCAGTCTGCATACACCTGTGTACTGACTCTGCATACACCTGTGTACTGACTCTGCATACACCTGTGTACTGACTCTGCATACACCTGTGTACTGACTCTGCATACACCTGTGTACTGACTCTGCATACACCTGTGTACTCAGTCTGCATACACCTGTGTACTGACTCTGCATACACCTGTGTACTGACTCTGCATACACCTGTGTACTGACTCTGCATACACCTGTGTACTGACTCTGCATACACCTGTGTACTGACTCTGCATACACCTGTGTACTGACTGCATACACCTGTGTACTGACTCTGCATACACCTGTGTACTGACTCTGCATACACCTGTGTACTGACTCTGCTTACACCTGTGTACTGACTCTGCATACACCTGTGTACTGACTCTGCATACACCTGTGTACTGACTCTGCATACACCTGTGTACTGACTCTGCATACACCTGTGTACTGACTCTGCATACACCTGTGTACTGACTCTGCATACACCTGTGTACTGACTCTGCATACACCTGTGTACTGACTCTGCATACACCTGTGTACTGACTCTGCATACACCTGTGTACTGACTCTGCATACACCTGTGTACTGACTCTGCATACACCTGTGTACTGACTCTGCATACACCTGTGTACTGACTCTGCATACACCTGTGTACTGACTCTGCATACACCTGTGTACTGACTCTGCATACACCTGTGTACTGACTCTGCATACACCTGTGTACTGACTCTGCATACACCTGTGTACTGACTCTGCATACACCTGTGTACTGACTCTGCATACACCTGTGTACTCACTCTCATACACCTGTGTACTGACTCTGCATACACCTGTGTACTGACTCTGCATACACCTGTGTACTGACTCTGCATACACCTGTGTACTCACTCTGCATACACCTGTGTACTGACTCTCATACACCTGTGTACTGACTCTGCATACACCTGTGTACTGACTCTCCATACACCTGTGTACTGACTCTGCATACACCTGTGTACTGACTCTGCATACACCTGTGTACTCACTCTCCATACACCTGTGTACTGACTCTGCATACACCTGTGTACTCATTGCTCATTACACCTAACCACATTTGTTAGTGGAGCACAGAGAACTCAGGGTGGCGTGACACTGACACACTGCACCAGGTTGTTGTACAGTCTGCATCTTTGTGATCATGTTCATGTCGGGTGTTTTCTGTTTCCATAAGTCATCCACTGACATGATCTGCAACATCTTAAACGTGCATTTTGACATTCTACATATACACATAAAAGGAGTCAAGGTACTGACAGTTGTGCACACACGTTGACTTGTGTTGGAGACAGGAAATAGTGCACACATGTTGTCCTGTGTTGGGAGACAGGGAATAGTGCACACATGTTGTCCTGTGTTGGAGACAGGGAAATAGAGCACACACGTTGTCCTTGTTGGGAGACAGGGAAATAGTGCACACATGTTGTCCTGTGTTGGGAGACAGGAAATAGTGCACACATATTGTCCTGTGTTGGGAGACAGGAAATAGAGCACACACGTTGTCCTGTGTTGGGAACAGGGAAATAGTGCCACATGTTGTCCTGTGTTGGGAGACAGGGAAATAGTGCACACACTTGTCCTGTGTTGGGAGACAGGAATAGTGCACACAGTTGTCCTGTGTTGGGAGACAGGGAAATAGTGCACATCTTACGTTGTCCTGTGTTGGGAGACAGGGAAATAGGCACACATGTTGTCCTGTGTTGGGAGACAGGAAATAGTGCACACATGTAGTCCTGTGTTGGGAGACAGGGAAATAGTGCACACACGTTGTCCTGTGTTGGGAGACAGGGAAATAGTGCACACACGTTGTCCTGTGTTGGGGGACAGGGAAATAGAGCACACATGTTGTCCTGTGTTGGGAGACAGGGAAATAGAGCACACATGTTGTCCTGTGTTGGGAGACAGGGAAATAGAGCACACATGTTGTCCTGTGTTGGGAGACAGGGAAATAGTGCACACATGTTGTCCTGTGTTGGGGACAGGGAAATAGTGCACACATATTGTCCTGTGTTGGGAGACAGGGAAATAGAGCACACATGTTGTCCTGTGTTGGGAGACAGGGAAATAGAGCACACACGTTGTCCTGTGTTGGGAGACAGGGAAATAGATGCACACACGTTGACCTGTGTTGGGAGACAGGGAAATAGTGCACACATATTGTCCTGTGTTGGGAGACAGGGAAATAGTGCACACATGTTGTCCTGTGTTGGGAGACAGGGAAATAGTGCACACATATTGTCCTTTGTTGGGAGACAGGGAAATAGTGCACACATGTTGTCCTGTGTTGGGAGACAGGGAAATAGTGCACACATGTTGTCCTGTGTTGGGAGACAGGGAAATATCTCCAGTCTTTACCCACCAGGCGGAGATAGATGTCTTGTGGGATCAAACCTGAGGACCTGCAGATGAAAGCCCGGTGTTAACCCACTTGGCCACCCCACCTGTCAATATCAAGGAGTATCAACAATTAAATCAACAATTAAATAGGTTGAATGTGTAAGGTGGGGGGGGGGGGGCATCAGCAACAGCAATGTACGTCATATAACTTGTAGGCGCTCTCATTAAACACACCCAGAAGCTGACTGTATACCATCCACATTTTCTGTCTTGACCAGTCGTTTAGCCATGTGGACATTCCGAACCTCTGTCCATTCAATCCGGACATCTTGCACGCCTACAACAAAGGGGAGGTCATACAAGGTCACACACGACATCAAGGATGATGTCCACTGAAACAGCCAGAGCCAGACAAGTTAAACGGCGGGCTGAAATCTGCAACATCCGTGTCTGGTTGTCCTTGGACACGAAGGAAGCGTTGAAGAGTTGACAATGTCGGTGTCGTTTACATGTGGCCACACACACAGCATGGCGCTGATCACACCTAGCAGCCAAGGAACGCATCCCAAACTAATTAGTCTTTGGCCAAGGACCAAGAGGCCAGATGGGGGAGCTGAGCTTTGCTGGGGTTGCCCCTCTCCGACCTCTCATATAAACAGAATGGTCAAGCCATAACATTCTCTTTTTAGCCGGTAAAAATACCAGACGGAAACGAACGAGTAACGATTTGTTGGTAACGAAAACCTGAGTCATTACCAGACCCAGTGCTGTCTGTCTGTCTGCAGATTTGTAACACTTCCTGTATGTACAATAGGATCTATGACGTAACTTCCTGAACTGAACGACTAGATGAAAAATAGTGAAAACGGCGTCAGTGTGGGTAGGCCTATTCATTAGTCGGGCTTTGCCAGAGATTGGACACTCCTCAGTGGAATAACACTTAAGCATAACAGGACGTACATTTCCACAAAGAAAAAGTAACCGTGATTCAACGTTGTAAAATGGAAAGACTTCCGGATTATTGCCGATTAGTTCGTTGGTTGAGGTTTAAAGTCCATCTCACGTAGTTTGCACGAGAACTAGAGTCTTCGGCTTAGTATTGGCTTTTTCAACCCGGACATGGCAACCGGTAGTGTAACAAAAGGAGGATGTTTTACCTGTTGTCTTTTAACGAGGCCAGACCTCTTAATTATTGATACTGGTAAACACACGTAAGCTGCGTTCTTCGCAACAACTCTTCTTTTATCTCCATTACTCTCTCATGTCCTAAACAGTTGTAGAGAAACAACATTGAAACTGACGACAAGAAGAAACATCAGAAACTTCAACAATTCATTATTCTCAATACAGAGGCATATGCATAATCCAAGCGACATGCTCAGTGAAGACGACTTACACGTTCATATCGTTAGATATCTTTGTGATTGTCTACGTTTACCAAAACTGTAACACTGTGATTGTCTACGTTTACCAAAACTGTAACACTGTGATTGTCTACGTTTACCAAAACTGTAACACTCTGTGATTGTCTACGTTTACCAAAACTGTAACACACTGTGATTGTCTACGTTTACCAAACTGTAACACTCTGTGATTGTCTACGTTTACCAAAACTGTAGCACTCTGTGATTGTCTACGTTTAACAAAACTGTAACACTCTGTGATTGTCTACGTTTACCAAAACTGTAACACTCTGTGATTGTCTACGTTTACCTAAACTGTAACACTGTGATTGTCTACGTTTACCAAAACTGTAACACTCTTAGTTGTTCTTGCTCTTGTGTTGGATTTCAATTTATACCAAGTGTTGATTATTGTTTTGTCATTATTATTTGCTGACGACATTGCCCTGTTTACATCTCTTCCGGTTGGATTACTAATCCACAAATGAGAGACAGCATCAGAAAAACTAGGATGACCTAAAGATTTGAAGGAAACAAAAACCAATGGTTTTTAGACAGGGACAAGTGGCTGGTCACACTGAAGTCGTTACGAGTTGCAAATATCTTGGAATAACTTTGATCACTAAATTATCATTAGATGAATAATTATGTCATCAGAGCAAAAGACAAAGTGGTGGAGATAATGAAAACAATGTGCAATGTAGGACCATTGGACATGACCGTTTTTAAAACTGTTTGACTCTCAGGTAAAACCACTTCTTTTGTCCCGCCTCTGAACTATGGGTTATGCTACCATATGAAGAAACTGATTGGGTATACATGTATTTATTTACATGTAAAGAATGATCTAATTGGGTATATTTATTTACATGTAAAGAATGATTTAACGCTAGCCTTACACTCCAGATACTGTGGTTCACGATGAAATGGGCAGATTACCATACATATTAATAGTTCTGTGAATGTATTAAGATACTTGTTTAAACTTTAAACTTACACTCCAAATACTATGGTTTATGACGAAATGGGCAGATTACCATACATATTAATAGTTCTGTGAATGTATTAAGATACTTGTTTAAACTTTAAACTTACACTCCAAATACTATGGTTTAAGACGAAATGGGCAGATTACCATACATATTAATAGTTCTGTGAATGTATTAAGATACTTGTTTAAACTTTAAACTTACACTCCAAATACTATGGTTTATGACGAAATGGGCAGATTACCATACATATTAATAGTTCTGTGAATGTATTAGGATACTTGTTTAAACTTTAAAAAAAAAACGCCACATGCAATTCCAAAGCAACTATATGAAATGAAACTAAATAAGGATAAACCAGAAGAACAAGAAAACCAATATAAGCGCGTATCCAACACAACAAGACAAAACAAGCGCAAATTTTCGGCCAACCGGCCTTTGTCAAGCGCGAACGCACGGTCACAAACAGATCACAAACACCAAACAATGGATAATAAAAACAGGACTATAAACTTTCCTGCCGCCTCGTCCAGTGGGTAAGAAGGGGACCATTTGGCCGAAAATTTGCGCTTGTTTTGTCTTGTTTTGTTGGATACGCGCTTACATTGGTTTTCTTGTTCTTCTGGTTCCTGTTTGCTTGGGCGCGGGCAGTCACTCTTGTTTTGGATCTTTAAATAAGGATGGCTATTGACAGAAACAATAGAAACTGGACGAAATTCGTGAAAACTTGTCCACACAAATTTGGGTTCTCTGAGGAATGGCTGAATGGAGGCGTAGGATGCAAAGTCTTAAAATTGTATGTGGTTAGCCACATAGTGTTGTATGTGGTTAGCCACATAGTGTTGTATGTGGTTAGCCACATAGTGTTGTATGTGGTTAGCCACATAGTGTTGTATGTGGTTAGCCACATAGTGTTGTATGTGGTTAGTGACATAGTGCTGTATGTGGTTAGCGACATAGTGTTGTATGTGGTTAGCCACATAGTGTTGTATGTGGTTAGCCACATAGTGTTGTATGTGGTTAGTGACATAGTGCTGTATGTGGTTAGCCACATAGTGTTGTATGTGGTTAGCCACATAGTGATTGTATGTGGTTAGTGACATAGTGTTCTATGTGGTTAGTGACATAGTGTGTATGTGGTTAGCCACATAGTGTTGTATGTGGTTAGCCACATAGTGTTGTATGTGGTTAGTGACATAGTGTTGTATGTGGTTAGTGACATAGTGTTGTATGTGGTTAGGACATAGTGTTGTATGTGGTTAGCCACATAGTGTTGTATGTGGTTAGTGACATAGTGTTGTATGTGGTTAGTGACAGTGTTGTATGTGGTTAGCCACATAGTGTTGTATGTGGTTAGCACATAGTGTTGTATGTGGTTAGCCACATAGTGTTGTATGTGCTTAGTGACATAGTGTTGTATGTGGTTAGTGACATAGTGTTGTATGTGGTTAGCCACATAGTGTTGTATTGGTTAGCCACATAGTGTTGTATGTGGTTAGTGATATAGTGTTGTATGTGGATAGATACACAGTGTTGTATGTGGTTAGTGACATAGTGTTGTATGTGGTTAGTGACAGTGTTGTATATGGTTAGCCACATAGTGTTTATGTGGTTAGCCACATAGTGTTGTATGTGGTTAATGACATAGTGTTGTATGTGGTGTAGACAGTGTTGTATGTGGTTATGACATAGTGTTGTATGTGGTTAGTGACATAGTGTTGTATGTGGTTATGACATAGTGTTGTATGTGGTTATGACATAGTGTTGTATGTGGTTAGCCACATAGTGTTGTATGTGGTTAGCGACATAGTGTTGTATGTGGTTATGACATAGTGTTGTATGTGGTTATGACATAGTGTGTATGTGGTTAATGACATAGTGTTGTATGTGGTTAGTGACATAGTGTTTGTATGTGGTTAATGACATAGTTTTGTGTTATGTGGTTAGACATAGTGTTGTATGTGGTTATGACATAGTGTTGTATGTGGTTAATGACATAGTGTTGTATGTGGTTAATGACATATTTTGTAGCATTGTTGTATGTGGTTAGCACATAGTGTTGTATGTGGTAGACATAGTGTTGTATGTGGTTATGACATAGTGTTGTATGTGGTTAGTGACATAGTGTTGTATGTGGTTAGCCACATAGTGTTGTATGTGGTTAGTGACAGTGTTGTATGTGGTAGCACATAGTGTTGTATGTGGTTAGCCACAAGTGTTGTATGTGGTTAGTGACATAGTGTTGTATGTGGTTATGCCACAAGTGTTGTATGTGGTTAGTGACATAGTGTTGTATGTGGTTAGCACATAGTGTTGTATGTGTTAGTGACATAGTGTTGTATGTGGTTAGTGACATAGTGTTGTATGTGGTTAGCCACATAGTGTTGTATGTGGTTAGTGACAGTGTTGTATGTGGTTAGCCACAGAGTGTTGTAGTAGTTAGTGACATATTGTTGTATGTGGTTGTGAGTAGTGTTGTATGTGGTTAGCCACATAGTGTTGTATGTGTTAGTGACATAGTGTTGTATGTGGTTAGTGACATAGTGTTGTATGTGGTTAGTGACATAGTGTTGTATGTGGTTAGTGACATAGTGTTGTATGTGGTTAGTGACATAGTGTTGTATGTGGTTAGTGACATAGTGTTGTATGTGGTTAGTGACATAGTGTTGTATGTGGTTAGTGACATAGTGTTGTATGTGGTTAGACAATAGTGTTGTATGTGGTTAGTGACATAGTGTTGTATTGGTTATGACATAGTGTTGTATGTGGTTAGCCACATAGTGTTGTATGTGGTTAGTGACATAGTGTTGTATGTGGTTAGCACATATGTAGTTGTATGTGTTAGTGACATAGTGTTGTATGTGGTTAGTGACATAGTGTTGTATGTGGTTAGTGACATAGTGTTGTATGTGGTTAGCCACATATGTTGTATGTGGTTATCACATAGTGTTGTATGTGGTTAGTGACATAGTGTTGTATGTGGTTAGCCAATATGTTGTATGTGGTTAGTGACTAGTGTTGTATGTGTTAGTGACATAGTGTTGTATGTGGTTAGGACTAGTGTTGTATGTGGTTATGCACATAGTGTTGTATGTGGTTAGTGACATAGTGTTGTATGTGGTTAGACACAGTGTTGTATGTGGTTATGACATAGTGTTGTATGTGTTAGTGACATAGTGTGTATGTGGTTGCCACATAGTGTTGTATGTGGTAGTGACATAGTGTTGTATGTGGTTAGCACATAGTGTTGTATGTGGTTAGTGACATAGTGTTGTATGTGGTTAGCACATAGTGTTGTATGTGGTTAGTGACATAGTGTTGTATGTGGTTATGACAGAGTGTTGTATGTGGTTAGTGACATAGTGTTGTATGTGGTTATGACATAGTGTTGTATGTGGTTAGACATAGTGTTGTATGTGGTTAGTGAATAGTGTTGTATGTGGTTAAGACATAGTGTTTATGTGGTTAGTGACATAGTGTTGTATGTGGTTAGTGACATAGTGTTGTATTGGTTATGCTATGTTGTATGTGGTTAGTGACATAGTGTTGTATGTGGTTAGCCACATAGTGTTGTATGTGGTTAGTGACTAGTGTTGTATGTGGTTAGCCACATAGTGTTGTATATGTTAGCACATAGTGTTGTATGTGGTTAGCCACATAGTGTTGTATGTGGTTAGTGCCACATAGTGTTGTATGTGGTTAGCACATAGTGTTGTATGTGGTTAGCCACATAGTGTTGTATGTGGTTAGTGACATAGTGCTGTATGTGGATGTTAGTGACATAGTGTTGTATGTGGTTAGTCACATAGTGTTGTATGTGGTTAGGCACATAGTGTTGTATGTGGTTAGTGACATAGTGTGTATGTGGTTAGCCACATAGTGTTGTATGTGGTTAGCACATAGTGTTGTATGTGGTTAGTGACATAGTGTTGTATGTGGTTAGTGACATAGTGTGTATGTGGTTAGCCACATAGTGTTGTATGTGGTTAGCCACATAGTGTTGTATGTGGTTAGTGACATAGTGTTGATATGTGGGTTAGTGACATAGTGTTGTATGTGGTTAGTGACATAGTGTTGTATGTGGTTAGCCACATATGTGTTGTATGTGGTTAGTGACATAGTGTTGTATGTGGTTAGTGACAGTGTTGTATGTGGTTAGCCACATAGTGTTGTATGTGGTTAGTGACATAGTGTTGTATGTGGTTAGCACATAGTGTTGTATGTGCTTAGTGACATAGTGTTGTATGTGGTTAGTGACATAGTGTTGTATGTGGTTAGCCACATAGTGTTGTATATGGTTAGTCCACATAGTGTTGTATGTGGTTAGTGATATAGTGTTGTATGTGGATGATACACAGTGTTGTATGTGGTTAGTGACATAGTGTTGTATGTGGTTAGTGACAGTGTTTGTATATGGTTAGCCACATAGTGTTGTATGTGGTTAGCCACATAGTGTTGTATGTGGTTATGACATAGTGTTGTATGTGGTAGTGACAGTGTTGTATGTGGTTAGTGACATAGTGTTGTATGTGGTTAGGACATAGTGTGTATAGTGGTTATGACATAGTGTTGTATGTGGTTAATGACATAGTGTTGTATGTGGTAGTGACAGTGTTGTATGTGGTTAGTGACATAGTGTTGTATGTGGTTAGTGACATAGTGTTGTATGTGGTTAGTGACATAGTGTTGTATGTGGTTAATGACATAGTGTTGTATGTGGTGAGTGACATAGTGTTGTATGTGGTTAATGACATGGTTTGTATGTGGTTCATGACATAGTGTTGTATGTGGTTAGCCACATAGTGTTGTATGTGGTTAGCGAAATAGGTTGTATGTGCTAATGACATAGTGTGTATGTGGTTAATGACATAGTGTTGTATGTGGTTAATGCACATAGTGTTGTATGTGGTTAGGCACATAGTGTTGTATGTGGTTAGGCCACATATGTTGTATTGTGTGTAGTGAGACATAGTGTTGTATGGTTATGCACATAGTGTTGTATGTGGTTAGCCACAAGTGTTGTATGTGGTAGTGACATAGTGTTGTATGTGGTTAGCCACAAGTTTGTATGTGGTTAGCTACATAGTGTTGTATGTGGTTAGCCACATAGTGTTGTAGTTATGACATAGTGTTTATGTGGTAGCCACATAGTTTGTATGTGTTAGTGACATAGTGTTGTATGTGGTTAGTGACATAGTGTTGTATGTGGTTAGACATAGTGTTGTATGTGGTTAGCCACATAGTGTTGTATGTGGTTATGCCATATAGTGTTGTATGTGGTTAGCCATATAGTGCTGTATGTGGTTAGCCACATAGTGCTGTATTGGTTAGCCATATAGTGCTTGTATGTGGTTAGCCAATAGTGTTGTATGTGGTTAGCCCATATAGTGTTGTATGTGGTTAGCCATATAGTGCTGTATGTGGTTAGCCATATAGTGCTGTATGTGGTTAGCCATATAGTGTTGTATGTGGTTAGCCATATAGTGCTGTATGTGGTTAGCCACATAGTGCTGTATGTGGTTAGCCACATAGTGTTGTATGTGGTTAGCCATATAGTGCTGTATGTGGTTAGCCACATAGTGTTGTATGTGGTTAGCTACAAAGTGAGAAACAAAATTGTTTCCTGACTGACTGTAACTTACACAAAGAACTAAGAGAAAAAAAGATCTGGAAGCATTATAAGAATAGGCCCACGAATGACCACACTTATATTTTGCTTTCAAATGACGCGAAGGATCTTACTAGCGACGTTGTTATGTTAATTTATTCTGCTTTACCAGTCAGACAGGAATACCTGTCTTGAACAAAATATTTCAGTGTGCCAGGTAATGACAATGATCAGTGTGTCAGGTTATGATCAGTGTGTCAGGTAATGATCAGCGTATCAGGTAATGACGATGGTCAGTGTGTCAGATAATGATCAGTGTGTCAGGTAATGACAATGATCAGTGTATCAGGTAATGATAATGATCAGTATGTCAGGTAATGACAATGATCAGTGTGTCAGCTAATGATCAGTGTGTCAGGTAATGATCAGTGGGTCAGGTAATGATCAGTGTGTCAGGTAATGACAATGATCAGTGTGTCAGGTAATGATCAGTGTGTCAGGTAATGCAATGATCAGTGTGTCAGGTAATGACAATGATCAGTGTGATCAGGTAATGATCAGTGTGTCAGGTAATGACAATGATCAGTGTGTCAGGTAATGATCAGTGGTCAGGTAACGATCAGTGTGTTAGGTAATGACGATGATCAGTGTGTCAGGTAATGACAATGATCAGTGTGTCAGGTAATGACGAAGATCAGTGTGTCAGCTAATGATCAGTGTGTCAGGTAATGACGATGATCAGTGTGTCAGGTAATGACGATGATCAGTGTGTCAGGTAATGACAATGATCAGTGTGTCAGGTAATGATCAGTGTGTCAGGTAATGACAATGATTAGTGTGTCAGGTAATGACGATGATCAGTGTGTCAGGTAATGATCAGTGTGTCAGGTAATGACAATGATCAGTGTGTAAGGTAATGATCAGTGTGTCAGGTAATGACAATGATCAGTGTGTCAGGTAATGACAATGATCAGTGTGTCAGGTAATGACGATGGTCAGTGTGTCAGGTAATGACAATGATCAGTGGGTCAGGTAATGATCAGTGTGTCAGGTAATGACAATGATCAGTGTGTCAGGTAATGACAATGATCAGTGTGTCAGGTAATGACAGATGTTTTAGGTAATGATCAGTGTGTCAGGAATTTCAGTGGTCAGGTATTGTGTGTCAGGAATGACGTGTTCAGGTAATGACAGTGGTTTCAGGTAATGTCGTGTCGGTAATTCTATCAGTGTGTCAGGTAATTGTAGGTCGTAATGTAAGTGTGTCAGGTAATGAGTGTGGTCGGTAATGACGTGTCAGTGTGTCAGGTAATCATGTCAGTGTTGTCAGGTAGTATGTGTGTAGGTAAACAATGTCAGTGTGTAGGTAATGTCAGTTGGTATGAAATGATCAGTGGTCGGTAAGTATGCAGTGTGTCAGGTAATGACATGTCAGTGTGTCAGGTAATGACATGATGTGTAGGTAATGTCATGTGTCAGGTATCGATGTCGTGATATGTGTCGGTAATGAATGTCAGTGTTGGTAATGAAATGATCAGTGTGTCAGTAAGATAGTTGTGTCAGGTAATGAAGATCAGGTGTGTAAGAATCAGTGTCAGGATACATGATCAGTGGTAAGGTAATCTTGTCAGTGTGTCAGATGACTGATCGTGTAGGTATGCGAGACATGGTCAGTATGATCAGTGTCAGGTAAGTCAGTGGTCAGGTATGATCAGTGTGTCAGTAATGAAGATCAGTGTGTCAGGTAATGACAGACATGTGTCAGGTAATGACATGTCAGTGGTCAGGAATGATCAGTGTGTCAGGTATGCATGATCAGTGTGTCAGTAATGATCAGTGTGTCAGGTAATGATCATGTGTAGGTAATGATCAGTGTGTCAGGTAATGACAGATCAGTGTGTCGGTAATGACAGATGTGGTCAGTAAGACGATGATCATGTGTCAGGTAATGCATGATCAGTGTGTCAGGTAATGATCATGTGTCAGGTATATGTCAGTGTGTCAGGTAATGACAGTGGTCAGTAGTATGTGTATAATGATCAGTGTGTCGGTAATGACATGATCAGTGTGTCAGGTAATGACATGATCATGTGTCAGGTAATGATCAGTGTGTCAGTAAGACATGATCAGTGTGTCAGGTAATGATCAGTGTGTCAGTAATGACAGTGGTCAGGTAATGAGTGTGTCAGGTAATGACAATGATCAGTGTGTCAGGTAATGATATCGTGTGTCAGGTAATGATCAGTGTGTCAGGTAATGACATGATCAGTGTATCAGGTAATGAAATGATCAGTGTGTCAGGTAAGACATGTCGTGTGTCAGTAATGATCAGTGTGTCAGTATGATCAGTGTGTCAGGTAATGACAATGATCGTGGTCAGGTAATGCATGTCAGTGTGTCAGGTATGACGATCGTGGTCAGGTAATGACAGATCAGTGTGTCAGGTAATGAAATGATCAGTTGTCAGGTAATACATGATCAGTGTGTCAGGATAATGATCAGGTGTCAGGTAATGATCATGTCGGTATGACAGTGTGTCAGGTAATGCAATGATCAGGTGTGTCGGTAATGATCGTGTGTCAGGTAAGCAATGATCAGTGTGTCAGGAATGTCAGTGTGTCAGGTAATGACATGATCAGTGTGTCAGTATGATCAGTGTGTCGTATGACATGTGTCAGGTAATAGATCAGTGGTCAGGTAAGACATGATCATGTGTCAGGTAATGATCAGTGTTCAGGTAATGATATCAGTGTGTCGGTAATGACAATGTCAGTGTGTCAGGTAATGTCAGTGTGTAGGTAATGATTCAGTGTGTCGGTAATGATGTGTCAGGTAAGTCAGTGTGTAGGTATTGATCAGTGTGTCAGGTAAGATGATCAGTTGTCAGGTAAATGTCAGTGTGTCAGGTAATGATCAGTGTGTCAGGTAATGAGGGATGTCATGTGTCAGTATGATATCAGTGGTCAGGTAATGACAATGATCAGTGTGTCAGGTAATGATCAGTGTGTCAGTATGATGATCAGTGTGTCAGTAATGTCAGTGTGTCAGGTATGATCAGTGTGTCAGGTATGACTGATCAGTTGTAATGAATGTGTCAGTATGCAGATCAGTGTGTCGGTAATAACAGTGTGTAGGTAATGATCAGTGTGTCAGGTAATGATCATGGTCAGTAATGAATCATGTCGTATGCATGATCATGTGTCAGTAAGACATGACAGTGTGTCAGGTAATGTCAGTGTGTCGTATGACTGATCGTGTGTCGAGATCAGTGTGTCGGGCGTCTCAGTAAGAATTTCAGGTACAGATCATGTGTAGTATATCATGGTCAGGAGATGTATGATCAGTGTGTAGGTATGACAGTCAGTGTCAGGTAATTCAGTGTTCAGGTAATTCAGTGTAGTAAGACGTGTGTCGCATATGACATTCGTGTCAGTATAATGTCAGTGTCAGGTAACATCTGTGTAGTAATGATTATGTTCGGTTTGATCGTGTCAGGTAATGACGTGTATTCAGATAATGATCAGTGGTCAGTAATGATCAGTGTGTAGGTATGATCATGTGTCGGAATGATAGTGTGTCAGGTAATGTCATGTTCAGGAATAAGATCAGTTCAGTAGTCAGTGTGAGGTAAGTATGGTCGGTATGTCAGTGTCGGTAGAGATCGTGTGTCAGTAATCAGTTTAGTATACATGTGTGGTATGATACTGTGTTAAGAAGATCAGTGGTCAGGTAATGATCAGTGTGTCAGGTAATGACAATGATCAGTGTGTCAGGTAATGACAATGATCAGTGTGTCAGGTAATGACATGATCTGTGTCGGTAATGACAGATGTGTCAGGTAATGACATGATCAGTGTGTCAGGTAATGACGATGATCAGTGTGTCAGGTATGACAGTCATGTGTCGATAATATCAGTGTGTCAGGTAATGGATGATAGTGTCAGTAATGATCATGGTCAGTAATGATCAGTGTGTCAGTAATGACAATAGGTTCAGGTATGACGTCAGTGTTATGTTCAGTTTGGTAATGACGATGATCAGTGTGTCAGGTAATGATCAGTGTCAGGTTGTCAGTGTGCAGTAATGATCAGTGTGTCAGGTAATGACAATGACAGTTCAGTAAGACAGTGTGTCAGGTAATACATGATCAGTGGTCAGGTAATGATCATGTTTCAGGTAATGCATGATCAGTGTGTCAGGTAATGACTGATTCAGGGGTTAGTTCAGGTAATGACATGATCAGTGTGTCAGGTAATGCAATGATCAGTGTGTCAGGTAATGACATGATCAGTGTGTCAGATAATGATCAGTGTGTCAGTAATGATCAGTGTGTCAGGTAATGACATGATCATGTGTCAGTAATGATCATGCAGGTAATGACATGATCAGTGTGTCAGGTAATGATCAGTGGTCAGGTAAAATGATCAGTGTGTCAGGTAATGACGATGGTCAGGTAATGATCAGTGTGTCAGTAATGATCAGTGTGTCAGGTAATGATCAGTGTGTCAGTAATGATCAGTGTGTCAGGTAATGACAATGATCAGTGTGTCAGGTAATGAATGACATGTGTCAGGTAATATCAGGTGTGGAAGAAGTGTGTATCTGTAGGTCAGTAATGATCAGGTGTCAGGTAATGAAATAGACAGTGTGTCAGGTAATGACGTTGGTCAGGTAATGATCAGTGTGTCAGGTAATGACTGATCAGTGTTCAGGTAATATATCAGTGTGTCAGGTAATGACATGATCGTGTGTCAGGTAATGATCAGTGTGTCAGGAATGATCAGTGGTCAGGTAATGATCAGTGTGTCAGTAATGATGATCAGTGGTCAGGTAATGACAGTGTGTCAGGTAATGATCAGTGTGTTAGTAATGATCAGTGTGTCAGGTAATGACAATGTCAGTGAGTCAGGTAAATGATCAGTGTGTCGGTAATGTCAGTGGTCAGGTAATGATCGTGTGTCAGGTAATGACATGTGTCAGTATGATCATGTGTCAGTAATGATCGTGGTCAGTAATGACAGATCAGTGTGTCAGGGAATGACATGATCAGTGTGTCAGGTATGATACATGTGTCAGGTAATGACATGTCAGATGTTCGGTAATGTTCATGTGTCAGGTAATGATGATCAGTGTGTCAGGTAAGATGACAATTGATTTTCAGTGTGTCAGGTAATGACAGTGTGGGCAGGTAATGATCAGTGTGTCAGGTACAATGATCAGTGTGTCAGGTAATGACAATGATCAGTGTGGTCAGGTGAATGATCAGTGTGTCAGGTAATGACAATGATCAGTGTGTCAGGTAATGACTGAATGATCAGTGTGTCAGGTAATGATCAATGTCGAATGTCAGTGTGTCAGTATGATCAGTTGTCAGGTAATGATCAGTGTGTCAGGTAATGATCAGTGTGTCAGGTAATGATCAGTGTGTCAGGTAATGATCAGTGTGTCAGGTAATGATCAGTGTGTCAGGTAATGATCAGTGTGTCAGGTAATGACGACGTTAAAAGTTTCGTGTCTTTGTTTTGGTGTTGATGTCCTTCACGTACCACAAACGATTTATCTGCTGTGTGCAATTAGCACGTGAAACCTGTATACAGGGTGATGGTCTTATGTTGACACTTCTGTGTTCTGAGCTCTCTCTCTCTCTCTGTCTCTCTCTGTCTCTTTCTCTCTCTCTATCTTCTCTCTCTTCTCTTCTCTCTTGTCTTCTCTCTCTCTCTCTTTCTCTCTCTTTTCTCTCTCTCTTCTCTCTCTCTCTCTTTCTCTCTCCTTCTCTCTCTCTCTCTCTTTCTCTCTCTTTCTCTTTCTCTCTTCTCTTCTCTCTCACTCTCCCCCTCTCTCTCTCTCTGTTTCTTTCTTCACCCTCTCTTTCCCTTTTCTCTCTCTCCCCTCAGATGTGCCGAAACTTGCTGAAGAGTGAAGCGATGCATATTATAAAGGGACGGTCAGTATTTGCAGAAGGCCACAAAGAGCACTGACCACTATTGTCGCGTGGCGCGCGCCGCTTTCCGCTCCATTAAGTGATTTGGGGGATGACCGGGCCATGGGGTGCCGCTGGCTGGACTAAGCTACGGTACCCTGCTGGACATGGTCAGCATGAAAGCCTGTGTCAATAGGGTAGGGGTAAGGGTAGGGTGTGGGGTGGGGGTAAGGGTTGGGGTACCCAGCCTTACCCGTATTGTGGATGGATCATTTCCTAGTTGGATTATCTTGATGCGGGCTTGACCAAGTGTTAATTGCTGGGGATTGGAATCGTACATTACCATAAAGCTTTGTGCTGACTGTCACATTGTGAGCCATGTCCAGAGCTGTTCATTCACGCACGTAATATACGTCTACACGCATGACGCGACGGTGCATTTGTGCACGTACCGACATGCATCTACGTGCATACGTGCACACACACACACACACACACACACACACACACACACACACACACACACACACATATATATATATATTATATATATATATATATATAATAATAATAATAATAATAATACACTCGTACATACGCACATGCTCATGGGCATGTACAGTTACATAATATACGCACGCATACACACACATACACACACTGTAAAAAGGTAACACGCAGACTTGAACTTAAGAGGACACATAGATAGGCAGGCAGTTAATTTGATGACTGGGTCTCCTATATCTAAAGTGATGGATGCACCACTGGCCTCCATGAGCAGTAATGTAGGTAACTGCTGGCAGCTGGTCTACATCAGTGTCTTGTTGTCCCTGGACAGACCAGCAAAAACAACAATTGTCAAGCCACACTACTCATTTCTTTTTTCTTAACTGTCTCCACTCCCAACCCCCCCTTTTTTGTATGTATGTATGTATGTATGTGTGTGTATGTATGTATGTAAGTATATGTATGTATGTGTGTGTGTATGTATGTATGTATGTAGTCTGTAATGCAATATGTATGTATTGTATGTATTATGTATGTATGTATGTATGTGCCATATTTAGCTGGTCAGATCAGCGTTCCTGTTACATCAATAATTGTCCCGTATTCTGCTGTTTTATAACTTCTTCATCTGTTTTGTGTGTGTTTCTGCAGTAAAAAGTCTGTTTTGTGTGTGTTTCTGCAGTAAAAAGTCTGTTTTGTGTGTGTGTTTCTGCAGTAAAAAGTCTGTTTTGTGTGTGTTTCTACAGTAAAAAGTCTGTTTTGTGTGTGTTTCTGCAGTAAAAAGTCTGTTTTGTGTGTGTTTTCTGCAGTAAAAAGTCTGTTTTGTGTGTGTTTCTGCAGTAAAAAGTCTGTTTTGTGTGTGTGTTTCTGCAGTAAAAAGTCTGTTTTGTGTGTGTGTTTCTGCAGTAAAAAGTCTGTTTTGTGTGTGTGTTTCTACAGTAAAAAGTCTGTTTTGTGTGTGTGTTTCTGCAGTAAAACGTCTGTTTTGTGTGTGTTTCTACAGTAAAAAGTCTGTTTTGTGTGTGTTTCTACAGTAAAAAGTCTGTTTTGTGTGTGTTTCCTGCAGTAAAAAGTCTGTTTTGTGTGTGTTTCTACAATAAAAAGTCTGTTTTGTGAGTGTTTCTACAGTAAAAAGTCTGTTTTGTGTGTGTTTCTGCAGTAAAAAGTCTGTTTTGTGTGTGTTTCTACAATAAAAAGTCTGTTTTGTGTGTGTTTCTACAGTAAAAAGTCTGTTTTGTGTGTGTTTCTACAGTAAAAAGTCTGTTTTGTGTGTGTTTCTACAGTAAAAAGTCTGTTTTTTGTGTGTGTTTCTACAGTAAAAAGTCTGTTTGTGTGTGTTTTCTGTCTTTCCGTTTTTCTTGCCACGGCAGAGGAGACCACTCTACGTTCCCACTCTCAGGGTGGTAACGACGTATCTGCGCTTACTCCACTTGGCAATGTTGTTGCTGCCAGTCATTTCCTAATTTCTTTAAAACAGTCATGTAATGCAAAAAACATCTTTCACCAAAGAAATTACAACCACAGAATGAGAAACACGATTAACCCTTTGCCTCCTACACCCTATCGTTAATAATAGGGTGTGTGAGTCAAAGGGTTAATGATAGGGTGTAGGAGTCAAAGGGTTAATGATAGGCTGTGGGAGTCAAAGGGTAAATGATAGGGTGTGTGAGTCAAAGGGTTAATGATAGGCTGTGGCAGTCAAAGGGTAAATGATAGGGTGTGTGAGTCAAAGGGTTAATGATAGCTGTGGCAGTCAAAGGTAAATGATAGGGTGTGTGAGTCAAAGGGTTAATAATAGGGTGTGTGAGTCAAAGGGTTAATAATAGGGTGTAGGAGTCAAAGGGTTAACGATAGGGTGTAGGAGTCAAAGGGTTAACGATAGGGTGTAGGAGTCAAAGGGTTAACGATAGGGTGTAGGAGTCAAAGGGTTAACGATAGGGTGTAGGAGTCAAAGGGTTAACGATAGGGTGTAGGAGTCAAAGGGTTAACGATAGGGTGTAGGAGTCAAAGGGTTAACGATAGGGTGTAGGAGTCAAAGGGTTAACGATAGGGTGTAGGAGTCAAAGGGTTAACGATAGGGTGTAGGAGTCAAAGGTTAACGATAGGGTGTAGGAGTCAAAGGGTTAATGATGGGCTGTGGCAGTCAAAGTTTCCTGTAGGAAGTTGGTGGATAGGGTGAGGGAGACAAAGGGTGGGAAGCTGGTGGATAGGGTGAGGGAGTCAAAGGGTTCAATTTTTGCTCTGGTTGCATGGTTGTCAATGCAGGAAGCTGGTGGATAGGGTGAGGGAGTCCAAAGGATACAGAGACAACAGACGATGTTATGGACCAGCTATCACCGACACAAACAGGGAGTACAGACAAGGGTCAGAAAAACGCGTGGACTGGCCTGGCACGTTGTCCTCCTTCTGGCCCCTAGTTTACATGGGACTGGTAGTTGTACAGGAGACACACACAAAGTGTCTAATGCCTAATGGCGACACAAAGGAAGGAAATTAACAAGCCATAGTTGGACATTTTGTTACTTCTGGCCTCTTAGGGTTTTTCGGTTCTCTTCGAACAACACGATGAATAATTCTCCAGGAGTTCCGATGAACTTGTTCATTTTTTATCGACCTTCTAACAGCACTCACGCCATTAGCACGCGCTAATCCGTGCCAGTGACAGACGATTGGGGGAAGGACCGTATGTAATTGAGAACAGTGTGCGGGCCGTTGGGACAAGAAACAAGGGGAGTAACTACAGCCGTTTTGTCGCCGCCATGTGAGGGTGGGCTTGAGAGAGAAGACAATATTGACGTTGGGGGTTAATTAAAGAATTAAGCTGGCTCGCTGCTCAAATCGGATTTTCCTGCCCTTGCCACATAACTGGGGGTATGTGTCATAAAGTTGATGAAAGGGCTTGGACACAGGCTGGTAGATTCAAAGGTAGCTGGTTGTAAACCTAACTTAAACAAAAAGTAACATCAAACTAAATCTTGGACTCTTACAGACAGATGAAGCGACAGGTAAAAAATTTAACGTACATGTTCAAAACAAATTCAATTCTCTGGAAGAAGTTGGTGACAGTAAGGAACAATGGACAAAGCTGAGAAACACGATAAATGAAGCTTGTGAAGAAATCCTTATAGCCTACAGTAGATAGAAAAGCAAAAAAGAATTGGATGACAAAAGAAATTCTAGGCTTGATGGAAGAACAGAGAAAAGCAAGGGGAAAAGAGGAAAGATACAGGAAGATAAACAAAGAACTCAGGAATAGGTGCAATGAAGCTAAGGAAGCTTAGCTGAAAACAAACTGCAAAGAAATACAAGACCGACACAAAACTAATCCTCAAAGTATGTACAGAGACATTGAAGAAATTGCCCACAGGAAAAAGACATGCACATCAACTGATTGCTTAAAATCAAAAGATGGCACGCTAATCATGAAAAAAGACAAAGTATTAGACAGATGGGCAGAGTGCATTAAAGACCTTTTTGGAGATGACAGAAACAAAGAGCACACTATAAGAAAGAACGTTGAAGGACCACCCATACTGAAAGATGAAGTTAGAGCAGCACTGAAAAAGATGAAACCAGGAAAAGCCCCAGGACTAGACAACATTACTACAGAGATGATTGAAACCCTGGAGGAATTCGGTATTGAAAAAATAACATTCCTCTTAAATGAAATTCATGACACTGGAAAAATCCCCAAAGATATGTCAAAATCAATTTTCATTGCACTTCCAAAGAAGACAGGGGCTATAGAATGCGAACTCCATCATACAATCATCTTGATGAGTCATGTAATAAAAATCCTAATAAGAATAATCATGATGAGGACAAGGAGTAGAATCAAAAGAGAAATAGCAGAAGAACGGTGTGGATTTATGGAAGGGAAAGGAACTATTAATGCCATATACATCCTAAGAACTATCATAGAGAGGTCAATCGAGTTGAATAAGGATTTATATTTATGCTTTGTTGATTATATCAAGGCTTTCGATCGGGTAAGACCTAAAGAATTGATCAACCAACTAGAAAAACTCGATATTGATGGAAAAGATCTAAGAATAATCAGAAATATGTATTGGGTAGCTCTTTCCAAAATATCAAAAGAGGAGTCAGGCGAGGTTGTGTTCTGTCACCAGATTTGTTTTCACTTTACAGCGAAACCATCGTGAGAAACCGAGAAGAATGCCCTGGATTAAAGGTTTGAGGAAAAATGATAAACAACATTCGTTACACAGAATACACAGTGCTAATTACAGAAAATAAAAGGGACCTACAAAACCTTGTGAATGTAATAGAAATAGAAAGCAAAAGTAAAGGGTCGGAGCTAAATAGCAAGAAGATGGAAGTCATGGTGATCAGTAAAAGACATGAAATCCCCTCATGCAAAACAACAGCAAATGGCGCAACTTTGAGACAGGTTGATAAGTTTAATAAATATCTGGGAACGGTCATCTCACCAGACGGCAGATGCACATCAGAAATAGCCAGCAGAATCGGCCAAGCCAAAACAGCATTCGAGAAGATGAAAAGCATTCTTACCAATAAATGCCTATCAATTAACAGCAAGAAGAGAGTTCTGGAATGTTATGTAGAACCGATAATGTTATTCGGTTTTGAGGCGTGGACAACCAACACGCAAAGCCAGAACAAGATTGAGGCAGCCGAGAAGTGGTTTCTAAGGAGAATGTTGAGAGTTCCATGGACAGCAAAGAAAACAAACGAGACAGTCTTGATGGAGGCAGACACAAGAAGATCATTGATGGAGAAGATTAGGAAAAGACAGGCAACATTTATAGGCCATTTTATGAGGAAAGGGGAATTAGAGCACCTGATCACAACAGGAAAGCTGGAAGGAAAGAGAACACCAGGTAGATCCAGGGAGAAAATATTGGACAGACTTGCAAGGTGGCTGAAGACAGAGAGGGTGGAAGATGTGCTTGCGGCGACAAGGGATTGATTCCTATGGAGGGCCATGATCGCCAACGCCATGCGGCAGGGCACATGATGATGATGTACCAAACTTTGGCTGTGTCGTCTTTTTGAGTCAAGAAACTGGACAACAGATCACCACTCCACTGTTATTTGAGATGGTATTTCTTCAGGGTTTAACGTCCTATCTCCACTGTTATTTGTTATGGTATTCTTCAGGGTTTAACGTCCTATCTCCACTGTTATTTCAGATGGTATTCTTCAGGTTTAGCGTCCTATCTCCACTGTATTTGAGATGGTATTTCTTCAGGGTTTAACGTCCTATCTCCACTGTTATTTGAGATGGTATTCTTCAGGGTTTAACGTCCTATCTCCACTGTTATTTCAGATGGTATTTCTTCAGGATTTAACGTCCTATCTCCACCGTTATTTGAGATGGTATTTCTTCAGGATTTAACGTCCTATCTCCACTGTTATTTGAGATGGTATTTCTTCAGGGTTTAACGTCCTATCTCCACTGTTATTTCAGATGGTATTTCTTCAGGTTTAACGTCCTATCTCCACTGGTATTTGAGATGTTATTCTTCAGGATTTAACGTCCTATCTCCACTGTTATTTGAGATGGTATTTCTTCAGGGTTTAACGTCCTATCTCCACTGTTATTTCAGATGGTATTTCTTCAGGATTTAAAGTCCTATCTCCACTGTTATTTCAGATGGTATTTCTTCAGGGTTTAACGTCCTATCTCCACCGTTATTTGAGATGGTATTTCTTCAGGATTTAAAGTCCTATCTCCACTGTTATTTCAGATGGTATTCTTCAGGGTTTAACGTCCTATCTCCACTGTTATTTCAGATGGTATTCTTCAGGGTTTAACGTCTATCTCCACTGTTATTTCAGATGGTATTTCTTCAGGGTTTAACGTCCTATCTCCACTGTTATTTGAGATGGTATTTCTTCAGGATTTAAAGTCCTATCTCCACTGTAATTTGAGATGGTATTTCTTCAGGGTTTAACGTCCTATCTCCACTGGTATTTGAGATGGTATTCTTCAGGATTTAAAGTCCCATCTTCACTGCAACCGTCACGGTAACCCCAGTGACTGAGAAGAGAGAACACTGAATGAAACCGGAGACAGAAGACAACATGTCAAAATATGATGTTCCAAACACAACAACACTGACAGACACTGGACAGACAGCCATACAAGGGACAGCAGTGATTACAAACTGAAAGTTGAATAAACGACAATTTGTATAGCAACGCTCAGAAAAGTTTAAGACTAAGACTAAGCTAAATGGAGAACAATCATTTTAATGTAACAGACATGTAACAGATTACAACATGAGTTTGTGTCCATCAATGTGAACCACGTCAGCCATCTTCCTCTATAAGTATGCACGCCTAATGCCACGTCTACATTACATGTATGTTCTTCTGTGTGGTATTTTGTGGTAATAACCACGTCAGCCATCTTCCTCTATAAGTATGCAAGCCTAATGTCACGTCTACATTATGTTCTTCTGTGTGGTATTTTGTGGTAATAACCACGTCAGCCATCTTCCTCTATAAGTATGCACGCCTAATGTCACGTCTGCATTATGTTCTTCTGTGTGGTATTTTGTGGTAATAACCACGTCAGCCATCTTCCTCTATAAGTATGCACGCCTAATGTCACGTCTGCATTATGTTCTTCTGTGTGGTATTTTGTGGTAATAACCACGTCAGCCATCTTCCTCTATAAGTAGGCACGCCTAATGTCACGTCTACATTACATTATGTTCTTCTGTGTGGTATTTTGTGGTAATAACCACGTCAGCCATCTTCCTCTATAAGTATGCACGCCTAATGTCACGTCTACATTACATGTATGTTCTTCTGTGTGGTATTTTGTGGTAATAACCACGTCAGCCATCTTCCTCTATAAGTATGCAAGCCTAATGTCACGTCTGCATTATGTTCTTCTGTGTGGTATTTTGTGGTAATAACCACGTCAGCCATCTTCCTCTATAAATATGCAAGCCTAATGTCACGTCTGCATTATGTTCTTCTGTGTGGTATTTTGTGGTAATAACCACGTCAGCCATCTTCCTCTATAAGTATGCACGCCTAATGTCACGTCTGCATTACATGTATGTTCTTCTGTGTGGTATTTTGTGGTAATAACCACGTCAGCCATCTTCCTCTATAAGTATGCACGCCTAATGTCACGTCTGCATTACATGTATGTTCTTCTGTGTGGTATTTTGTGGTAATAACCACGTCAGCCATCTTCCTCTATAAGTATGCAAGTCTAATGCCACGTCTGCATTATGTTCTTCTGTGTGGTATTTTGTGGTAAGATATTTTATCAAAGAAATTTCATTTGGAGGAGTTTGTTTGTTTGTTTGTTTGTTTGCTCGTTTGTTTATGTTGTTTTTGAATTTGCATTCTTAAAAATATATATTTTCCCATGAAAGATAATTAAGTCAAATAGTGGATTTCGTTAGCGGCAAGCAATATCGTATTTTGCATTACACTGACTCGCCCCCCTTCTGAAACATCCCAGCATCCCAATGAGCACCAAGGCAAAACTCATCAACGCCATCTTCGTTCCAACACTCACATACCAGTGTCAGACATGGGCCCTAACAAAAGCCTTAGAGAGAAAATTGGTCACATGTGAAATGCGCTGCCTGAGAAAAGCTGTCAACAAGACCAGACGCGACAAGATCAAGAATGAGGTGATCAGAAACATGGTCGGACTAACACCAATTCTCCACCATGTCGAACAACAAAGGATCAGGTGGTTTGGTCACCTCACCAGAATGCCGCCCGACCAACCGGCCCTACGGGCATACACCACCAGATACACTGGCTGGAAAGCCAGAGGTAGACCACGGAGACGATGGAGCGACTCCGTGGCTGACACCCTGCGAGCCCATGACCTGTCACTCAATCAAGCCTCCCGCCTTGCTGCAGACAGACGTCTGTGTCTCCCCGCGACGCCGAAGGGCACCAGCGGCAGATGAAAGAAAGAAGAAAGCATTACACTGAAATTTGTACATGTAGTAGGTTTTAACTGCAACAAATCTTCAACAATTCCAGAATATTTTGACATGCAAACAGTAATGATACATGGTCAAGGTTGTCTTATTTTCACACAGCATTCAGGATAAAAGTTATTTACAAGTCCAGACCTCTTTCCCCTTTTTTTCTTTCCTTTTTTTATTTCTATTTTTTTATATTTACTGTTGATTTTTTTGTTGATAGCAATAGTTCCCGGAATTCAGTGTACAATGCTTACCTGTGACCATTTCATTTTTATCTGTTGTATTCACGAATTTTCACAGAATGTTTGTGCTCAGTTTGTCTACCCATTAAATGACAAGATGTTGGAAGTGTATTAGCTGTCACTAAAATATGGTAGCACAGTGTTGATCCTCTCGGTACGGAGAAAATTACTGTTAGTGTTGTAGTCATGTCCTGTATGTTGTCACGTGCTGTGTGTGTTAGTGTTGTAGTCATGTCCTGTATGTTGTCACGTGCTGTATGTTGTTGTGTTTGCTGCATGTAATTCTTTACACATGTTTCACATCCACTAAGAAGAACAAAGTTTATATTTATACCGTATTTTGCTTTAAATTCTTCATGTGTCATTTAAAGATCTACATTTATTTTAAAAATGCACAATGTCAAACACATCCTTTTCAGTCCAACTGACATTTTTAATCATATTATTCTTAACTTTTTTAGTTTATATAGAATCAGTTCTGAAAGTAGATCTGTTGGCGATGTTGGCTGTGTGTTTCTGCAGAAATGAAACGTATTTCCAAAGAAGATACAGGTATCTGTATGCAAAGGATAGTTGGAACCATACTTTTCATTTTCAGTTTTTAAAAAAAAGGTAAATTTTACCAGAAAGATTTTCCACTCTGTGTGGTGTAGCTTTAAATTTTCTCAACCATGACTGCTCAAAAACTTGAAAACATTTGTCATATCTGGTATAGTTTAACCTCCATTGTGTGTGCTATTTTTGGATGTCTCTGCTGATTCTGTTTTGTTTATCATTCCAGATATATGAAAACCACATCTTTTGAAGACAACTCACAAATTCACCAGTACAATGCAAAAGTAGATTAAATAGGAGATGATCAGAACTTCTGGTTACGCGACTCTTCCATGTGAAGCTGTATTTCTTTTTTTAAAGCAAAACTTAACTCTGATCATTTCTTTTCAGCATAGTTTTTTTTTCTTCGTTTCCTGTTACGTCATAGACAATCCAACGTATCCAATGTCTTACATGTGTAGGGATCTCAGTGTGTAGTCCAATGTCGTAGACGTATGTATGTCATTGTACAAGGCATTTGACTTCCTGGCCTGACTGCCTGTGTTTTATCATAACAAGACTGTCAATTATATCAATTATCTCTTTACTTAGGCTCTGTCTGTAAGAAAAGAGACCCAACCAACCAAAAAAAGAAAAAACAAACACAAAAAATACAGAAGCGACCAAAGCGTTAAACATTACCGAAGTTGAAATATTGTAATCATTCATTTGTCCAGAGATAACTCTCTTACTTAATAAGTTTCTTCCCCTTTTCACAATTTCTGGATTTAATTTTTTTTATAAGGGAAATATATAACGATTCCGTTACTGTGCAAAGAACGATCGACATTTTGTGAAACAACTCCTGAAATCATTCAAGTTGTTTTGTTTCTTTGTTTGTATATGTTGTTTGTTTTGTTGTTTGTATATGTTGGTTGTATATGTTGTTTGTATATGTTGTTTGTATATGTTGTTTGTTTTGTTGTTTGTATATGTTGTTTGTATATGTTGTTTGTATATGTTGTTTGTTTTGTTGTTTGTATATGTTGTTTGTATATGTTGTTTGTATGTGTTGTTTGTTTTGTTGTTTGTATGTGTTGTTTATATATGTTGTTTGTATATGTTGTTTGTTTTGTTGTTTGTATATGTTGTTTGTTTTGTTGTTTGTATATGTTGGTTGTATATGTTTGTTTGTATATGTTGTTTGTATATGTTGTTTGTATATGTTGTTTGTTTTGTTGTTTGTATATGCTGTTTGTATATGTTGTTTGTATATGTTGTTTGTTTTGTTGTTTGTATGTGTTGTTTATATATGTTGTTTGTATATGTTGTTTGTATATTTGTTTGTATATGTTGTTTGTATATGTTGTTTGTTTGTTGTTTATGTTGTTGTTTATATATGTTGTTTGTATGTGTTGTTTGTTTATATGTTGTTTGTATATGTTGTTTGTTTGTTGTTTGTTTGTTTTGTATATGTTGTTTGTTTTGTTGTTTGTATATGTTGTTTGTATATGTTGTTTGTTTTGTTGTTTGTATATGTTGTTTGTTTTGTTGTTTGTATATGTTGTTTGTATATGTTGTTTGTTTGTTGTTTGTATATGTTGTTTGTATATGTTGTTTGTTATTGTTGTTTGTATATGTTGTTTGTATATGTTGTTTGTTTGTTGTTTGTATATGTTGTTTGTTTTGTTGTTTGTATATGTTGTTTGTTTTGTTTTTGTATATGTTGTTTGTTTTGTTGTTTGTATATGTTGTTTGTTTTGTTGTTTGTATATGTTGTTTGTTTTGTTGTTTGTATATGTTGTTTGTTTTGTTGTTTGTATATGTTGTTTGTTTTGTTGTTTGTATATGTTGTTTGTTTTGTTGTTTGTATATGTTGTTTGTTTTGTTGTTTGTATAGTGTTTGTTTGTATGTTTGTTGTTTTTGTTTGTTGTTTGTATATGTTGTTTGTATATGTTGTTTGCTATTGTTGTTTGTATATGTTGTTGTATATGTTGTTTGTATGTTATAGTTGTTTGTATTTGTTTGTATATGTTTTTGCTTGTTGTATGTATAATCAATCTAAGCCAAACCAGGTTTTATTTTCCAAACAAGTATTTCTCAAGCGGAAATATATCAAAACAAAGGAAAACAATTAAAACTGTTGCCGCATCATTTTAGATTTCCAGTTTGAAAGTTTTACTTTTGGCGACAAAGTGTGCCTGTTACTTTAATAATACACAAAGTGAAATCTGATTTGGGTGTATTTTACATGTAGTGGTTTTTCTTGTTGTTGTTGTGGTTTTTATTATTGTTGTTGTGGTTTTTATTATTGTTGTTGTGGTTGTTATTATTGTTGTTGTGGTTTTTATTATTGTTGTTGTGGTTTTCGTTGTTGTTGTTGTGGTTTTTATTATTGTTCTTGCAGTTTTTATTATTGTTGTTGTGGTTTTTGTTGTTGTTGTTGTGGTTTTTATTATTGTTGTTGTTGTGGTTTTTATTAATGTTGTTGTGGTTTTTATTATTGTTGTTGTGGTTTTTATTATTGTTGTTGTGGTTTTTATTATTGTTGTTGTGGTTTTTATTATTGTTGTTGTTGTGGTTTTTTATTATTGTTGTTGTGGTTTCTATTATTGTTGTTGTTGTGGTTTTTATTATTGTTGTTGTTGTGGTTTTTATTATTGTTGTTGTGGTGGTTTTTATTGTTGTTGTTGTTGTGGTTTTATTGTTGTTGTTGTGGTTTATATTATTGTTGTTGTGGTTTTATTATTGTTGTTGTGGTTTTTATTATTGTTGTTGTTGTGGTTTTTATTATTGTTGTTGTGGTTTTTATTATTGTTGTTGTTGTTGTGGTTTTTATTATTGTTGTTGTTTGTTTTTATTATTGTTGTTGTGGTTTTTATTATTGTTGTTGTTGTGGTTTTTTATTATTGTTGTTGTGGTTTTTTTATGTGTTGTTTTGTTTGTTTTTTTTGCTGTTGTGGTTTTTATTATTGTTGTTTTGGTTTTTTATTATTGTTGTTGTGGTTTTTATTATTTTGTTGTTGTTTTTTATTGTTGTTGTTGTGTTTTATTATTGTTGTTGTTGTGGTTTTTTTATTGTTGTTGTTGTGGTTTTTATTATTTTGTTGTTGTGGTTTTTATTATTGTTGTTGTTGTGGTTTTTATTATTTTGTTGTGGTTTTTATTATTGTTGTTGTTGTTTGGTTTTTATTATTGTTGTTGTTGTTTGGTTTTTATTATTGTTGTTGTTTTTTTATTTTTGTTGTGGTTTTTTATTATTGTTGTTGTTGTGTTTTTATTATTGTTGTTGTTGTGGTTTTTTTGTTGTTTTTTTTTTTGTTTTGTTGTGTGTTGTTTTTTTATTTTGTTGTTGTGTGTTTTTATTATTTTGTTGTTGTGTTTTTTTTTTTGTGTGTTTGTGGTTTTTTTTTTGTTGTTTGTTTTTTATTGTGTTGTGTTTTATATTGTTGTTGTTGGTTTTTATTGTTTGTTGTTGTTTTATATTGTTGTTTGTTTTTGTTTGTTTTGTTTGTTTTATTATTGTTGTTGTTGTGTTTTATTATGTTGTTTTGTGTATTTTTTGTTGTGTGTTTTTTATGTTGTTTGATTTTATTATTTGTTGTGTTTTTATTATGTTGTTGTGTTTTTATTGTTGTTTGTTTTTATGTTGTTGTGTTTATATGTTGTTTGTTTTATTGTTGTTGTTTGTTTTTGTTATTTGTTGGTTTTATATTTTTTGTGTTTTATTGTTGTTTGTTATTTGTTGTTTGTGTTTTATATTTGTTTTTTTATGTTGTTGTTTTATTGTTGTTTGTTATTTGTTGTTTTATATGTTGTTGTTTTATTTGTTGTTGTTGTGTTTTTTATGTTGTTTTATATGTTGTTTTTATTATGTTGTTGTGTTTTTATATGTTGTGTTGTGTTTTTATATGTTGTTTGTTTTTTGTTTGTTTGTGTTTGTTTTTTATTGTTGTTGTGTTGTTATTGTGTGTTTTTTATATGTTGTTGTGTTTTATTTTGTTGTTGTTTTTTGTTGTTTGTGTTTTTATTGTGTTGTGTGTGTTTTATATTGTTGTTGTGTTTTTATTATGTTGTGTTTGTTTTTTGTGTTGTGTGTTTATTGTTTGGTTTTGTTTGTTTTTTATTTTTTTGTTGTGGATTTTATTATCGTGTTGTGGTTTTTTAATTGTGTGTTTATTATGTTGTGTTGTGTTTTATTATTGTTGTTGTTGTGGTTTTTATATTGTGTTTGTTGTTGTTTTTATTTGTTGTTGTTTTGTTGTTTTTATTGTTTGTTGTTGTTGTGGTTATATGTTGTTTGTTGTTTTGTTTTATTTGTGTTTGTTATATGTGTTTGTTGTGTTTGTTATTGTGTGGTTTTTGTGTTGTTTTTTTGTTGTGTTTTTATTATGTTGTTTGTGTTTTTATTTTTGTTGTGTGTTTTATATGTTGTTGTGTTTTTATATGTTGTTGTTGTTGTGGTTTTTTATTTGTTGTTGTTTATATGTGTTTGTGTTTTTATTATTGTTGTTGTTGTGGTTTTTATTATTGTTGTTGTTGTGGTTTTTATTATTGTTTTGTGTGTTTTATTTGTTGTGTTGTTGTGTGTGTTTTTATTATGGTTTGTTGTTGTTGGTTTTATATGTTGTGTTTTTTTGTTTATAGTGTGTGTTGTTTTTTTTTTTGTTTGTTTGTTGTGTTTTATTATGTTGTTGTTGTTGTTTGTTTATTAGTTGTGTGTGTTTTTATTATTGTTGTTGTGTTTTTATTATTTTGTTGTTGTGTTTTTATTATGTTGTTGTTGTGTTTTTATTATTTTGTTGTTGTTGGTTTTATTATTGTTGTTGTTGTGGTGTTTTATTATTGTTGTTGTGTTGTGGTTTTTATTATTGTTGTTGTTGTTGTGTGGTTTTTTATTTAGTGTGTGTTTTATTTGTTGTGTGTTTTTGTTTGTTTTTATTTTTTGTGTTGTGGTTTTTTATTATTGTTGTTGTGTGTTTTTATTATTTTGTTGTTGTATGGTTGTTGTTTATGGTGGTTTTTATGTTGTTGTTGTGTTTTTATTGTGTGTGTTTTTATTATTTGTGTGTTTTTATTATTGTTGTTGTTGTGGTTTTATTATTGTTTTATAGTTGTTGTGTTTTTATTTTGTTGTGTTTTTATTATTTTTGTGTTGTTGTTGTGGTTTTTATTATTATTGTTGTGGTTTTTTATTATTGTTGTTGTTGTTGGTTTTTTATTATTTGTTGTTGTGGTTTTTATTATTGTTGTTGTTGGCTGTAACTCATCTATGCCAAATGGTTAAGTTGCACGTTTCTTCTTTTGTGTGTGTGTGTGTGTGTGTGTGTGTGTGTGTGTGTGTGTGTGTGTGTGTGTGTGTGTGTGTGTGTGTGTGTGTGTGTGTGTGTGTGGTGCGCGCGCGCGCCAGAAGAAGCCCTTTATACAAATGAATAGAATTATCCTAACTGCTGAATTTCAGTTTTTTGTTTTAGAATCAAAATATCTCTATCTATAAGATAAATGCGAAAGGAAAATTATGATAATAAGTGAAAGCAAAACGTAAAAAGCTACATCTGGACAGTAGTCTTTTGACTCGCACCACTGAGTGTTACTCGGACATTAAGAACTGGATGACATACAATAAACTTCAGCTTAATGACGACAAGAAGAAGCTATCCTCATTGGCACCCGTCAGAAACTTTCTCAGCTGCCTCCTCTTTCTCTCCCATTATGTAACACATCAGTCCCAATTTCTGATTCAGCTAAAAACCTTGGTGTCTGCTTGACTCTACCCTCTCCATGAACAACTTTGTTTCTCAAACTGCCAGATCTTGTTACTATCACCTCCATCGTATAAGCCTGATCAGGAAGTATCTCTCTGTCGAAACAACTGCAAAACTCGTTCTCTCCTTCATAATGTCTCGCATTGACTATTGCAATTCACTCCTGTCTGGTCTTCCTGCCTCCACCATTCACATCCTACAGCGCATTCAAAACAATGCTGCACGCCTTGTACTAAAAATGAAAAAAGCTGACCACATATCTCCTCTCCTGGCACAACTTCACTGGCTCCCTGTATCAAAGCGCATACAGTACAAACTAGACACCATGTGCTACAAAAGCCTCAATAACGCAGCCCCCGATTACCTGTCAAGCCTACTTGAGATCTATCTTCCCTCACGTACCTTCCGCTCTGCCTCCGATCCTCTGACTTTTCGCTTTCCACGCACTAAGCTCAATACCTATGGTCCACGAGCCTTCTCTGTTTCTGGTCCACTCTCCTGGAACAAACTTCCTCTCTCAATCCGTCAGCAACCTACTTTTGTCTCCTTCAAGTCCGCTCTCAAAACTCACCTTTTCTCCTCTGCATAAAATCCTGACCTCACTCAATCCCCTCTGCAGCCTGTCTCTACTCGGAGGGGAATCACATTGTAATATACATGTATAATTGTATGTAATATGCTCTCTATAATTTTCCATTGCTTTTATTCTTTCTCCCCATTTATAGCCGTGTGTGCGCGCGCGCGCGCGTGTGCGTGTGTGTGCGTGCGTGCGTGTGTGTCTGTTTTAGCGCTTAGATTTGATTTTATCAAGATTTTGCGCTATATAAATAAAATATTGTATTGTATTGTATTGTATTGTATTGTATTGTATTGTATTGTATTGTATTGTATAGTCTTTAAGATGTTTTGACGTGAAATAAAAATCAGACGCAACCCATTTCAAACAGACTGAAATTCTTGTATGCTTATGACACTGTGATAGGAATCCTCAGACAGGTACCCTGATAAGTTAGCACTATGCTGCTAAACATCTGGAGCAGTTGTACATACACTACACAGTTTTGAACACAAATCAAAGCGAAAAACAAAGTGAAAAGAAAGCATCCTCCCAGCACAAACACATCTCACAGACTGGTGTATCCATCATAGCACTGTACGCATGGGCTGACAGGGACATTAGAGCAGAGCAGTCAGAATTGGGCAGTTTTATAGGGACACTGTCTGTAGGGAATGGACCCGCTGTTTCACAGCTGGGTCGGGTGTGACAACAAACTCGGGTACAGCTGCTCCGGGTGGACTACCCGTGTTGGTGCAGCCCTGGTGGGCCTGAAAGGAGTCCCAGAACCGTTGTGTACTCAGGGTACCAGCTGTGCTGATGGCAGTCACGACAACTGACTTGGGCTTTGGCCCACTGTTGTGGTGACGTTGGGAAAACTGTGAATCCACTTGGTAGCGGGGATGAGGGGGGTGGGGGTTGTGTGGTAGGGAACAGGTGTGTGTGTGTGTGTGTGTGTGTGTGTGTGTGTGTGCGTGTGTGTGTGTGCGTGTGTGTGTGTATGTGTGTGTGTGTGTGGAGTGTGTGTGTGTGTATGTATGCGTGTGTGTGTGTATGCGTGTGTGTGTGTGTGTGTTTGTGAGTGCGTGTATGTGTATGTGTGTGTGTATATGTGTGTGTGTGCGTGTGTATGTGCGCGCGCGCGTACGTGTTTCTACGTGCGTGCGTGTATGTGGGTTTATGCCTGTGTGTGTGTGTTTTTGCCTTTGTGTGCGCGCGTGTGTATTCTTCCGTGGATAAGCGTATTTGTATGTGTGTGTCTCTATCTGCGTGTGTGTGTTTGTGTATGTGTAGTGTGTGTATGTGTATGTGTATGTGTGTGTGTGTGTGTGTCTGTGTGTGTAAGTATATGTGTTTATGTATTTGTATGTGTTTGTGTTTGTGTTTGTGTATGTGTATGTGTATGTGTATGTGTATGTGTATGTGTGTGTATGTGTATGTGTGTGTATGTGTATGTGTATGTGTATGTGTATGTGTATTTGTATGTGTTTGTGTATTGTATAGTATGTGTATGTGTGTGTGTAAGTATATGTGTTTATGTATTTGTATTTATATGTGTTTGTGTATGTGTATGTGTATGTGTATGTGTATGTGTGTGTATGTGTATGTGTATGTGTATGTGTTTGTGTATGTGTATGTGTTTGTGTATGTGTATGTGTATGTGTATGTGTTTGTGTATGTGCATGTGTATGTGTATGTGTACGTGTATGTGTGTGTCTATTTTCTATACATTTAAATGATCTAGAGTGATGATACGTTGGACAACCATTGTTTACCGTGTAACACTGAGTATAGATGTAACACTGAGTATAGATGTAACACTGAGTATAGATGTAACACTGAGTATAGATGTAACACTGAGTATAGATGTAACACGAGTATAGATGTAACACTGAGTATAGATGTAACACTGAGTATAGGTGTAACACCGAGTATAGGTGTAACACTGAGTATAGATGTAACACTGAGTATAGATGTAACACTGAGTATAGGTGTAACACCGAGTATAGGTGTAACACCGAGTATAGTGTAACACAGAGTATAGATGTAACACTAAGTATAGATGTAACACAGTATAGATGTAACACAGAGTATAGATGTAACACTGAGTATAGATGTAACACTGAGTATAGATGTAACACTGAGTATAGATGTAACACTGAGTATAGATGTAACACTGAGTATAGATGTAACACTGAGTTTAGTGTCCCCAATGTAAATGATATCTTATATTCTGTCACTGATATTGCATTAATGCTAATGAGCCCCTTAGACCAGACTCGAAACAAGTTTAAAAAAATCTCTAGATGTATGTACAGACCACTGTAACCCGTCAGGTAAAGAAAGCAGTGATATAAGATCAACACGACACAAATGTTTGACACACGGACAACATCACAGTCCACGTGATGTTTTTACCATGGAACGAAAACACTGAAATTGTAAATATTTTCAAATACTTACATGACACAGTTTTGTAGAACAGTTAATCTTATAAGATTTTAAGAAACCACCCCATCATTAGTTAAGTTAAAAAAGTTATGTTTTCTTTATTGCAGACAGTCGAAATCAAAAGCCAAACTGTTGTTCTTAAGTATATATAAAATGAAATATGTAAATGTTGTTCTAAAGTATATGATAAACGTTGTTCTAAATTAATTATAAAGTTATTAAAAAAAACATTAGTTCTAAGTTATAATAAAATATGTTTCTTTATTGAAAAGTATATCAAAGAATAAAACTATTGTTCTAAAGTTATATGATAAAACATTTGTTCTAACAGTTTAAAGATAAAAACTATTGTTCTACAGTTATATGATAAAACTATTGTTCTAAAGTTATATAATAAACTATTGTTCTAAGTTATATGATAAAACTATTGTTCTAAAGTTATATGATAAAACTATTGTTCTACAGTTATACGATAAAACTATTGTTCTACAGTTATATGATAAAACTATTGTTCTAAAGTTACATAATAAACTATTGTTCTAAAGTTATATGATAAAACTATTCTTCTAGAGTTATATAATGAAGCTATTGTTCTAAAGTTATATAATAAACTATTGTTCTACAGTTATATGATAAAACTATTGTTCTAAAGTTATATAATAAACTATTGTTCTACAGTTATATGATAAAACTATTGTTCTAAAGTTATATAATAAACTGTTGTTCTAAAGTTATATAATAAACTATTGTTCTAAAGTTATATAATAAACTATTGTTCTACAGTTATATGATAAAACTATTGTTCTAAAGTTACATAATAAACTATTGTTCTAAAGTTATATCATAAAACTATTGTTCTAAAGTTATATGATGAAACTATTGTTCTAGTTATATGATAAAACTATTGTTCTAAAGTTACATAATAAACTATTGTTCTAAAGTTATATCATAAAACTATTGTTCTAAAGTTATATAATAAACTGTTGTTCTAAAGTTATATGATAAAACTGATTTTCTAAAGTTATATAATAAACTGTTGTTCTAAAGTTATATCATAAAACTATTGTTCTAAAGTTATATAATAAACTGTTGTTCTAAAGTTATATGATAAACTGTTGTTCTAAAGTTATATGATAAACTGTTGTTCTAAAGTTATATGATAAACTGTTGTTCTAAAGTTATATGATAAACTGTTGTTCTAAAGTTATATGATAAACTGTTGTTCTAAAGTTATACAACAAAACTGTTGTTCTAAAGTTATATCATAAACTGTTGTTCTAAAGTTATACAATAAAAGTGTTGTTCTGAAGTTATACAATAAAAGTGTTGTTCTTAAGTTATATAATAAAAATGTTGTACAATGCATGGTTGCGAATTATGGGAATGTGGTATCTTGAATTTACTTGATAGATTTCAGTTGACATTTTAAAATAATTTACAGATTTACCAAGCAGCAATTGACTCTAGTGGTTTGTGGCAAAAGGGGTTATAATCAATGTCAGTGTTGGCTCTTTCTAACACTGTTCATTTTTGCTGTAGCTTTCCTTCAAAGGACAACGTGAGTGCGTGCATGTGTGCGTGTGTGTATGTGTGTGTGTGTGTGTGTGTGTGTGTGTGTGTGTGTGTGTGTGTGTGTGTGCGTGTTTCCTGAGTGCGTGTGTGCATGCGCACGTCCGTGCGTGCGTGTTTTTTCTGCCCTAATTTGTTTTCTCTTGTCAAAGCCCTGGATAATGTTTTGATATTGGATGGAAAATAAAACCACATGTACATTTTATTACTTAGCGTGCAGGCTACATCAGGCTGTCAAGCACATTTATTATCTTAGCGTGCAGGCTACATCAGGCTTGTCAAGCAACATTTTATTATCTTAACGTGCAGGCTACATCAGGCTTGTCAAGCAGGCTACATCAGCTTGTCAAGCAGGCTACATCAGGCTTGTCAAGCAGGCTACATCAGGCTTGTCAAGCAGGCTACATCAGGCTTGTCAAGCAGGCTACATCAGGCTTGTCAAGCAGGCTACATCAGGCTTTCAAGCAGTACATCAGGCTTGTCAAGCAGCTACATCAGGCTTGTCAAGCAACATTTTATTATCTTAGCGTGCAGGCTACATCAGGCTTGTCAAGCAAGAAAACAGAGCACACAAAATGTCTACCTCACGTCTGTTTTCTGTTCCATTTCCTGTTGGCGGCATTGAAAGACTTGGTGTGGGTCAGACAATCTGCCCGTGAATCATCAGTGTCTAGGATTTACAGCAAAGCGCTGTTTGTGTTGATTGCATTCCTATGACCAATTGTTTCTACAAGTTATGGAAACAAAATCAGGAAGTACTTTGCCTTTCTGCCTGGTTTCCCAATGATGTTTTTTTCTAAACATAGATAATCCGTGTTGGTCACCGATCATGTGCATTCATGCAGGCATAGCCACACGCCTACACATATACTGTACATTCATATATACATACATACATACACATGTACATACACATGCTACACACATCAATACATAAAAAGATAATAGTAATCATAATATCATCATTACTATAATCATCACTGTCATCATCATCATCATCATCATCATCTTCTTCTTCTTCTTTTTCATCTCATCATCATCATCATCATCATCATCATCATCATCATCAATCATCATCATCATCATCATCATCGTCATTAAATAATAATAATAATAATAATAAATCACATTAAATGGCGCTATTCTCCCACACATAGGTAAGGACTCACTGCGCTTTACATTAATTAGTTCATACACACTCATACACACACTCATACACACACACACACACACGTACACAGATACAAACAAACAAACAAACACACCACACCACACCACACACACATTAGTATTAGTACTGGTATTAGTATCAGTATCATCGTTGTCATTAATGTTGTTGTTGTTGTTCTTCTTCTTCTTCTTCTGCGCTGGAGATACTGATGAGATGCTGAGTCCAGGGCTGTATCTAAGGAAGCGTCCATCCCGTGAACCAAACGTTGTGTGGCATTGTAAGGATGGAACCCATGTCACCAGTACGGCACTCTGACCATTGAGCTGTCAGGCCACCTACATGTACACACTGTGGCCAGCACGACACTTGAACCCACAAACCTTCATCTTGCCATACACACCTGACGCTCTGACTAATGATCTACTGCACCATTAAAAGGAGAGAGAGAGAGAGAGAGGGGAGAGAGACAGACAGACAGACAGACAGATAGACAGACAGACAAACAGAGACGGAGAAAGCGGAGGAGAAGGAGAAAACAATAAACGACATAGAAAGGGGTGGGGTGGGGGGAGAGAGTGAGACAGAGAAACAAACATGAAAATTGTAACAGTACTACCATCATACAGAAACTACAGAAAGGAAAACAGACCAACAGTAACATCAAAACACACCAACAGTAACATCAAAACAGACCAACAGTAACATCAAAACAGACCAACAGTAATATCAAAACAGACCAACAGTAATATCAAAACAGACCAACAGTAACATCAAAACACACCAACAGTAATATCAAAACAGACCAACAGTAATATCAAAACACACCAACAGTAACATCAAAACACACCAACAGTAACATCAAAACAGACCAACAGTAACATCAAAACAGACCAACAGTAATATCAAAACACACCAACAGTAACATCAAAACACACCAACAGTAATATCAAAACAGACCAACAGTAATATCAAAACAGACCAACAGTAATATCAAAACAGACCAACAGTAATATCAAAACACACCAACAGTAATATCAAAACAGACCAACAGTAACATCAAAACAGACCAACAGTAATATCAAAACACACCAACAGTAATATCAAAACACACCAACAGTAATATCAAAACACACCAACAGTAATATCAAAACAGACCAACAGTAACATCAAAACAGACCAACAGTAACATCAAAACACACCAACAGTAATATCAAAACACACCAACAGTAATATCAAAACAGACCAACAGTAATATCAAAACACACCAACAGTAATATCAAAACACACCAACAGTAATATCAAAACAGACCAACAGTAACATCAAAACACACCAACAGTAACATCAAAACACACCAACAGTAACATCAAAACACACCAACAGTAACATCAAAACACACCAACAGTAACATCAAAACAGACCAACAGTAACATCAAAACAGACCAACAGTAACATCAAAACAGACCAACAGTAACATCAAAACAGACCAACAGTAACATCAAAACACACCAACAGTAACATCAAAACAGACCAACAGTAACATCAAAACAGTAACATCAAAACAGTAACATCAAAACAGACCAACAGTAACATCAAAACACACCAACAGTAACATCAAAAACACACCAACAGTAACATCAAAACACACCAACAGTAACATCAAAACACACCAACAGTAACATCAAAACAGACCAACAGTAACATCAAAAACCAGTAACATCAAAACAGACCAACAGTAACATCAAAACAGTAACATCAAAACAGACCAACAGTAACATCAAAACCCAAGTAACATCAAAACAGACCAACAGTAACATCAAAACAGTAACATCAAAACAGACCAACAGTAACATCAAAACAGTAACATCAAAACAGACCAACAGTAACATCAAAACAGTAACATCAAAACAACCAACAGTAACATCAAAACAGACCAACAGTAACATCAAAACAGTAACATCAAAAAACAAAGACACAAACAGTAACATCAAAACAGACCAACAGTAACATCAAAACAGACCATACAGTAAACAACATCAAAACAGACCAACAGTAACATCAAAACAGACCAACAGTAACATCAAAACAGACCAACAGTAACATCAAAACAGACCAACAGTAACATCAAAACAGACCAACAGTAACATCAAAACAGACCAACAGTAACATCAAAACAGACCAACAGTAACATCAAAACAGACCAACAGTAACATCAAAACAGACCAACAGTAACATCAAAACAGAACCAAACAGTAACATCAAAACAGACCAACAGTAACATCAAAACAACAACAGTAACATCAAAACAGACCAACAGTAACATCAAAACAGACCAACAGTAACATCAAAACAGACCACAGTAACATCAAAAACCACAAACATCAAAACAGTAACATCAAAACAGACCAACAGTAACATCAAAACAGACCAACAGTAACATCAAAACAGACCAACAGTAACATCAAAAGACCAACAGAACATCAACAACAGTAACATCAAAACAGACCAACAGTAACATCAAAACACACCAACAGTAATATCAAAACAGTAACATCAAAACAGACCAACAGTAACATCAAAACAGACCAACAGTAACATCAAAACACACCAACAGTAACATCAAACTAAATCCTGGACTCTTAAAGACAGATGAAGCGACCGATGGAAAAGTTAATGTACATGTTCAAAATAAATTCAGTGCTCTGGAGGACGTTGGTGACAGTGAGGAACAATGGACAAAGTTGGGAGACAGGGAGATACTGTCGCGAATGGCCAGAAGGGAAAACAAATGCAGAAATTCAGCTGCAAACCCAAAGATGTAATCATATATACAGGTGGCTCAGTCACCGATAACAAATCTGGATGAGGCTTCACTGTCAAACAGAATGGAAACACAAAACATGAAGAAAACGCTACATATAATATCACAACCTCCAGTCTGACGATTGAAATTGAGGCAGTCACACATGCACTACAATGGTTAACCTCACTGGATGACGACATGAAAGAGAGCCAAGCCTTCATACTGACTGACTCAACGAATCTACTTCAAAAAGTGCAAAATGGAGTAGGGACACCAGAATGGCACAAAGCAATGAACAGTATCAACCTAAAAAGTCTCACGTGGATCTACTGCCCTGGACACGCTGGTGTTAAGGGAAATGAACGGGCCGATAAACTTGAAGGCAATACCACTACAACGGAAATTCTCCGTCTGGGAAAGTCTGAGATCCTTAGACACTTCAAATCATATCTTCATGAACAAAATGTGAGTCATCATTCCATCGAACGTCTTACCCAAAAAGGAATAGACAGAGGAAGTGGCCGGAAACTCACTGTAAAAACAAGAGCTATCATTAATCAGACCAACATTGGTGTCATCTCAAAAGTAACACTGCACAGACTCTTACAGCGTGGAATGGAAAGTGTTTGGGCTTTTCCTGAAACAGAGATAAAGGAAAAGTGAAGAAAAGAAAAAGACAACTGAAGAACAAGCAAGTTTGCCAAACCGTCGTGTGTGTGTTTGTGTGTGTGTGTGTGTGTGTGTGTGTTTGTGGCTGTTTGTTGATTGTTATCCAGATATGTCTGTAAGTTTGTCATGATATGTATATATGGGTGTTTCCTCTTTGCTGGTGCTGTTGTTGTTGTTGATGTTGTTGTTGCTGTTGTTGTCGGCCATCATGCTGTGTCGATATGGGTGTTTATGTATGAATGTATGTGTATATGTCTGTGTGCGGGCATGTGGGTATATGCATGTATTTACTGTCATTTTATTTTCATCTCTTACCTTTTTGTGTCTACATTCTCTTTTATTTTGTATTTAGTTATTTACCTACTTATCTTGCTTGCTTGTTTACTTACTTACTTACTTACTTGTTTACTTACTTACTTACTTACTTACTTACTTACTTACTTACTTACTTACT
>CM060311.1:100267012-100322012 GCA_030674185.1 Monoplex corrugatus | reverse complement strand
ACACACAGCACTAGGTACCACAGTCTACAACCAGAGCACTATCACCAAACACAGCACTAGTACCACATCTTCAGACACACACCAGCACTAATACCAACACAGTCCTTCAAGACACACAGCACTAGATACCACACAGTCTTCAGACACACAGCACTAGTACCACAGTCTACAGACCACACAGCACTAGGTACCACCGTTCTTCAGACATACAGCACTAGTACCACAGTCTACAACACACAGCACTAGGTACCAACAGTCTACAGACACACACGCAAAAGGTACCACAGTCTTCAGACACACAGCACTAGGTACCACAGTCTCAGACACACAGCACTAAGTACCACACAGTCTTCAGACACACAGCACTAGATTACCACACAGTCTTCAGACAGACAGCACTAGGTACCACACAGTCTACAGACACACAGCACTAGGTACCACAGTCTACAGACAACACAGCACTAGGTACCAACAGTCTACAGACACATAGCACTAGGTACCACGTCTTCAGACACACAGCACTAGGAGTACCAAGTCTCAGACACACAGCACTAAGGTAAACACAAGCTACAGACCACAACACGCACACAGGTACACAAGCACAGGTACCTGTCTTCAACACACAGCACCTAGGTACACCACACAGTCTTTTGCCAACAGTACCACACAAGCAACTAGTCAGTTAACCACTGTCTCACACACAACACACTAGGTACCACACGTCTTCAGACACACAGCACACTGAGTACCACAGCTGTACAGACACACAACAACACTAGGTAATACACAGTCTTCGAACACACAGCACATCAGGTAGCACCACCTAGCGTTTCGTACAAGAAGACACACAGACACTAGGTCCACAGTCGTCCACAACAGACACAGTGCTCACAGTACAGGTACCGTCTACAGACACTAGTCACAGCACCAGCACTAGGTACCACTACCACGTCTACAACTCACAGCTACTAGGTACCACACTCACTACAGCAGGACACACAGCACTAGGTAGCCACAGTCTATAGACACACAGCACTAGGTACCACCAGTCTACAGACACACAGCACAGTACCCACAGTCTACAGACCACAGACTGGTACCACTGTTACAGACACACAGCACAGGTACACAGTCACAGACACACAGCCTAGGTACTGCAGTCCCAGACACACACACTAGATACACACAGCCTTCAACACACAGCACTAGGTACCATACAGTCTACAACACACAGCACTAGACCACAGTCTGCAGACACACAGACTGATACCACACAGTCTTCAGACACACAGCACTAATACCAACAGTCTTCAGACACACAACACTAGGTACCCTGTCACAACACACAGCCTAGGTACCACATCTACAGCAGACAGCCTAGGTATCACATCTACAGACACACAGCACTAGGTACCACATCTACGACACACAGCACTAGTACCACAGTCTTCAACACACAGCACTAGGTACCCCACAGTTACGAACACAGCACTAGGTACCACAGTCTACAGACACACAGCACTAGACACCACACAGTCTACAGACCAAAGCACTAGGTACCACGTCTACCACTGTCTACGCACACGCACTAGTACCACAAAGTCTACAGAACACAGCACTAGGAACACACAGTCTACAGACACACAGCACTAGTACCACATAGTCTTCAGACACCAGCACTAGGTACCCTGTCTTCAGACACACAGCACTAGTACCACATCTACAGACACACAGCACTAGTACCACACAGTCTTCAACACACAGACTAGGTACCACGTCTTCAGACACACAGCACTAGTACCAACAGTCTTCAGACACACAGCACAGGTACCACACAGTCTTCAGACACACAGCACTAGGTACCATACAGTCTGCAGACACACGCACTAGTACCACACAGTCTTCAACAAAGCACTAGGACCTACAGTCTACAGACACACACACAGATACCAACAGTCTACAGACACACAGCACTAGGTACCAACAGTCTGCAGACACACAGCACTAGATACCACACAGTCTCAGACCACAGCACTAGATACCACACATCTTCAGACACACAGCACTAGGTACACTGTCACAGACACACACACTAGTACCACTCTACAACAGACAGCACTAGTTCACAGTCTACAGACACACAGCAAAGGTACCACATCTACAGACACACAGCACAAGGTACCACAGTCTTCAGACACACAGAATAGGTACCCACATTTACAGACACACAGCACTAGGACCACATCTACAACACACGCACTAGACACCACACAGTCTACAGACACAAGCACTAGTACCACATTACATGTACACACAAGCACTAGTACCACAAAGTCTACAGACACACAGCACTAGGTACCACACAGTCTACGACACACAGCACTGGTACCACCAGTCTTCAGACACACAGCACTAGGTACCCGTCTTCAGACACCAGCACTAGGTACCACGTCTACAGACACACAGCACTAGGTACACACAGTCTTCAGACCACAGCACTAGTCCACAGTCTTCAGACACACAGCACTGGTACCACACGTCTTCAACACACAGCTAGACCACAGTCTTCAGACACCAGCACAGGTACCCCACAGTTTACAGACACACAGCACTAGGTACCACAGTCTACAGACACACGCTCCAGGTACCAGGCTACAGTCCAAGCACTCAGTACCACGTCTACAGACACAGCACTAGGTACCACTGTCTACATCACACACACAGGTACCACAGTCTACAGACACACGCACTAAGTACCCTGTCTACAGACACACAGCACTAGTACCATTGTCTTAGACACACAGCACTAGGTACCACAGTCTACGACACACAGCACAGGTACCACAGTTACAGACAACAGCACTAGGTACCACACAGTCTTCAGACAACAGCACTAGTACCACACGTCTCAGACACACGCACTAGGTACCACACAGTCCTCAGACACACAGCACTAGTCCCCACTCTTCAGACACAAGCACTAGGTACCACATCTACAGACACCGCACTGGTACCACTGTCTACAGACACACACACTAGTACCACGTCATCAGACACACAGCACTAGTACCACAGTCGACAGACACACAGCACTAGGTACCACTGTCTAGAGACACACAGCACTAGGTACCACAGTCTTCAGACACAGCACTAGTACCACACATTCTTCAGCACACAGCACTAGATCACACATCTCAGACACACACACTAGTCACAGTCTCAGACACACAGCACTAGGTACACTGTCTACAGACACACAGCACTAGTACACTTCAGACACACAGCACTAGGTACCACATCTACAACACAGCATAGTACCACGTCTACAACAACAGCAGGTACCACTCTTCAACACACAGCACTAGTACCACATTCAGACACACAGCACTAGTCCACAGTCTACAGACACACACACTAGGTACACAGTCTTCAACACCACACATAACACAGTCTCAGAACACAGCACTAGTACCACAGTCTCAGACACACACACTATTCCACTCTCAGAAACGCACTAGTACCACTCTACACAACCACAGTCTACACACACTGTCTAAGTCAACACACAGCACTAGGTACCACAAAGTCTACAGACATACAGCACTAGGTACCACACAGTCTTCAGACACACAGCACTGAGTACCACAGTCTATAGACACACAGCACTAGGTACCACTGTCTTCAGACACACAGCACTAGGTACCACAGTCTTCAGACACACAGCACTAGGTACCACGTCTACAGACACAAGCACTAGGTACCACGTCTACAGACACACAGCACTAGTACCACAGTCTTCAGACACACAGCACTAGGTACCACAGTCTTCAGACACACAGCACTAGGTACACAGTCTCAGACACACAGCACTAGGTACCACACAGTCTACAGACACACAGCACTAGGTACCACAGTCTACAGACACACAGCACTAGGTACCACAGTCTACAGACACACAGCACTAGGTACACAGTCTACAGCACACAGCACTAGTACCACAGTCTCAGACACACAGCACTAGGTACCACAGTCTACAACACACAGCACTAGGACCACGTCTACAGACACACAGCACTAGGTACCACAGTCTCAACACACAGCCTAGTACCACCAGTCTCAGACACACAGCACTAGGTACCACTGTCTCAGACACACAGCACTAGTAGCACGTCTACAGACACACAGCACTAGGTACACAGTCTACAGACACACAGCACTAGGTACACAGTCTTCAGACACACAGCACTAGGTACACAGTCTACAGACACACAGCACTAGGTACGCACACAGTCTTCAGACACACAGCACTAGGTACCCACAGTCTTCAGACACACAGCACTAGGTACCACCAGTCTACAGACACACAGCACTAGGTACCACTGTCTACAGACACACAGCACCTAGGTAGCACAGTCTACAGCACAGAGCACTCAGTACCACAGTCTACAGACACACAGCACTAGGTACACTGTCTACATACACACAGCACTAGGTACACTAGTCTACAGACACACAGCACTAGTACCACAGTCTACAGACACACAGCACTAGGTACCACACTGTCTACAGACACACAGCACTAGTACCACGTCTACAGACACACAGCACTAGGTACACTGTCTCAACACACAGCACTAGGTACCACTGTCTACAGACACACAGCACTAGGTACCACAGTCTCAGACACACAGCACTAGGTACCACACTGTCTTCAAACACACAGCACTAGGTACCACAGTCATAGAGCACACAGCACTAGGTAACCACACAGTCTACTAGACACACAGCACTAGGTACCACAATCTCACAGACACACAGCACTAGGTACCACAAGTCTACAGACACACAGCACTAGGTACACAGTCTCAGACACACAGCACTAGGTACCACTGTCTCAGACACACAGCACTAGGTACCACAGTCTACAGACACACAGCACTAGGTACACAGTCTTCAGACACACAGCACTAGGTACCACAGTCTACCAGACACACAGCACTAGGTACCACACAGTCTACAGACACACAGCACTAGGTACACGTCTCACACACAGCACTAGTAGCACAGTCTACAGACACACAGCACTAGGTAGCACAGTCTACAGACACACAGCACTAGGTACACAGTCTACAGACACACAGCACTAGGTACCACAGTCTACAGACACACAGCACTAGGTACCACTGTCTACAGACACACAGCACTAGTACAGTCTCAGACACAGCACTAGGTACATGTCTACAGACACACAGCACTAGGTACACACAGTCTACAGACACACAGCACTAGGTACCACTGTCTTCAGACACACAGCACTAGGTACACAGTCTACAGACACACAGCACTAGGTACACACAGTCTACAGACACACAGCACTAGGTACACAGTCTACAGACACACAGCACTAGGTACCACAGTCTACAGACACACAGCACTAGGTAGCACAGTCTACAGACACACAGACATAGGTACCACGTCTACAGACACACAGCACTAGGTACCACAGTCTACAGACACACAGCACTAGGTACCACAGTCTACAGACACACAGCACTAGGTACCACAGTCTACAACACACAGCACTAGTACCACAGTCTACAGACACACAGCACTAGGTACCACAGTCTACAGACACACAGCACTAGGTAGCACAGTCTACAGACACACAGCACTAGTAGCACAGTCTACAACAACAGCATAGGTACACATCTACAACACAGCACTAGGTAGCACAGTCTACAGACACACAGCACTAGGTAGCACAGTCTACAGACACACAGCACTAGGTAGCACAGTCTCAGACACACAGCACTAGGTACCACAGTCTACAGACACACAGCACTAGGTACACAGTCTACAGACACACAGCACTAGGTAGCACAGTCTACAGACACACAGCACTAGGTACACAGTCTACAGACACACACACTGAGTCAGAACAGCAAGACGTAAACATGTCAGTCAACGCCTTACTCTACGTGATTGTCTTTAACCCTTTCACACCTCACCATAACCACCAGTTTCCTGTTGAAGAAAACATTCGGCACACTTTCCTCTTCTCCCTCTAGACAAAGCGTCAGGAGGGTTTCAGTCTTTTTCTACTGATTTTGTGTTTGGTGTCTGTAGTCTTGCATACTGTTGTACGGTTGTGAGGCGTGGACAGTCAGCAAGCAAAGCCAGAGCAGGATCGAGGCAACCGAGATGTAGTTTCTCAGAAGAATGTTGAGAGTTCCATGGACAGCAAAGAAAGCAAACGAGACAGTCTTGATGGAGACAGACACAAGTCGATCACTGATAAGGAAGATTAGGAAAAGACAGGCAACATTTATTGGCCATTTTATGAGGAAGGGGGATTTGGAGCACCTGATCACAACGGGAAAGCTGGAGGGAAAGAGAGCACCAGGTAGACCCAGGGAGAGAATGCTGGACGGACTTGCAGAGTGGCTGGGGATGAAGAGGGTGGGGAGATGCTGGGGGCAACAAGAGATAGAGATGGTTGGAAGTCCATGGTCGCCAACGCCATGCGGCAGGGCACCTGATGATGATGATGATGATGATGATCAGTCTTGCATTCGCGCTTGACAAAGGCCAGTTGGCCGGGGGTTTGCGCCTGTCTTGTCTGGTTGTATTAGATACGTGTACAGATTCTGTTTTCGTGTTTTTCTGGTTCCTGTTTGCTTGAACGCGGGCAGTCACACTTGTTTTGGATTTCACAGATTCCATAATTGACTTAACCACCTTTCTTGGACAAATGTACATTTGTTTATGTAAATCTGAACAGACTTCACCAAATATAACCTGCTTTAAAAGACATCTCAACACAAAACATTAGTTTGAAGAATATAATGCACTATTGACATGGAACTTGCACACTTTTAAGACCAAAGGGCTGCCATATCTACAATTAATAACAATGCACTATTGACATGGAACTTGCACACTTTAAGACAAAGGATGCATACTACAATTATAACATGGAAACTTAAGGCTGTTTATTTCATTTGAAGTGAATATTTGATGAACGTAATGAAAATGATAGTGAGTCTGATTTCTTAATATCTAGCTATGTATGCTGACCATTTCTCTTTGTTCGCTTATTGTTTATCTAATGTGTGTGTGTGTGGGGGGGGGGTGTGTGTCTGTGTGTGTGTGTGTGTGTGTGTGTGTGTGTGTCTGTGTGTGTGTGTCTGTGTGTGTGTGTTTCTGTGTGTGTGTGTGTCTGTGTGTGTGTGTTTCTGTGTGTGTGTGTGTGTGTCTGTGTGTGTGTCTGTGTGTGTGTGTGTTCTGTGTGTGTGGTCTGTTGTGTGTGTGTCTGTGTGGTGTTGTGTGTGTGTGTCTGTGTGTGTGTGTGTGTGTGTGTGTGTGTGTGTGTGTGTGTGTGTGTGTGTGTGTGTGTGTGTGTGTGTGTGTGTGTGTGTGTGTGTTTTCTGTGTGTAATAAATGCCATGTATATGTACCTTTTGTTGTTGTTGTTGATTATACTTCAAGCAAATTAGCGTACACTTGTATGTTAAACAGACAGATATTTTGCATAAAGTGGACATTTATCTGTTGATGGGATTGTCATTACGTTTTGTTGTTTTGTTTGATTTGTACGTATGACTTGTTTACAACCAATTAAACAGTTTGAAAAAAAACAAACTCTATGACTCCCTCACCCTATCCACCAGCTTTAACCCTTTGACTCCCTCACCCTATCCATCAGCTTTCTTTAACCCTTTGACTCCCTCACCCTATCCACCAGCTTTAACCCTTTGTCTCCCTCACCCTATCCATCAGCTTTAACCTTTTGACTCCCTCACCCTATCCATCAGCTTTCTTTAACCCTTTGACTCCCTCACCCTATCCACCAGCTTTAACCCTTTGTCTCCATCACCCTATCCATCAGCTTTAACCTTTTGACTCCCTCACCCTATCCACCAGCTTTCTTGCAGAGTGAAGGAGAGGTGAAGGGGAAATACCGGAAACGAAGCGTAATGGTGAGAAAATGAACAGGTTAACGGGTGGTGCCCTACACCAGACGCCTCACCAGCATAGTGATAATGTTCCCGTCTTTCAGTCCGACTGCATGAGTTCAGTTCCACCTGACTCATGAAAAAGCTTTGTATGCGAGGCCTTTAGTTCACCAGCTGTCAATGATTATCTGACCCTGTTTAAGAACAAGGAAAGTACAGCACCTAGTACAGGGCTGGCATAACTGGCCAGATGGTCGGTTCCTTACACACAGCCGTGAAGTGATGTTTTCTTTGCTGTCCATGGAATTCTCAACAATCTTCTTAGAAACCACATTTCAGTTGTCTCAATCTTGCTCTGACTTTGTGTGTTGACTGTCCACGCTTCACAGCCGTACAACAGTATCGATTCTATATAACATTCAAGAACTCTCTTACTGATGCCAATTGATGGGTATTCGTTGGTAAGAATGCTTGTCATCTTCTTGAATGCTGTTTTGGCTTGGCCGATTCTGCTGGCTATTTCTGATGTGCATCTGCTCTCTGGTGAGATGATCGTTCCCAGATATTTTGAACTTATCAGCCTGTCTCAAAATTGTACCATTTGATGTTATTTTGTATGAAGGGATTTCTTGTTTTTTTCTGATTACCATGACTCAAGTGTTCTTGCTATCGAGCTCCAGCCCTTTAGTTTTGTTTTCTATGTCTGTTATATTCACAATGTTTAGTAGGTCTTTTTTATTTTCTGCAATTAGCACGGTATCACCTGCGTAACTAATGTTGTTTATCATTTTTCCTATAACCTTTAATCCAGGGCATTCTTCTAGGTTTCTCATGGTGGTTTCACTGTAAAGTGAAAACAAATCTGGCGACAGAACACAACCCTGCCTGACCCCTCTTTTGAGGGTATACGAGTGTGGGGGATTCAAATATTAATGACGTTGATGATGAATATTTTGTGTTGTCTTTACGCACGTGTTTGTGTGTGTGTGTGTGTGTGTGTGTGTGTGTGTGTGTGTGTGTGTGTGTGTGTGGTGTGTGTGTACGTGTGTGTGTATGTTGTGTGTGTGTGTGTGTGTGTGTGTGTGTGTGTGTGTGTGTGTGTGTGTGTGTGTGGTGTATGTGTATGTGTATGTGTGCGGTGTGTATGTGTGTGTGTATGTATGTGTGTGTGTGTGTGTGTGGTGTATGTGTATGTGTGCGGTGTGTATGTATGTGTGTGTGTGTATGTGTGTGTTTGTGTGTGTGTATGTGTGTGTGTATGTGTGTTGTGTGTGTGTGTGTGTGTGTTTGTGTGTGTGTGTGTGTGTTGTGTGTGTGTGTGTGTGTGTGTGTGTTGATGATGTGGCTTTCACGTCGTGTCCAAAGACACACAGTCACACAAACACACAGTCACACAAACACACAGTCTCACAAACATACAGTCTCACAAACACACAGTCACACAAACACACAGTCTCACAGTCACACAAACACACAGTCTCACAAACATACAGTCTCACAAACACACAAACACACAGTCACACAAACACACAGTCACACAGTCACACAAACACACAAACACACAGTCACACAAACACACAGTCACACAAACACACAGTCACACAAACACACAGTCACACAGTCACACAAACACACAGTCACACAAACACACAGTCACACAAACACACAGTCACACAAACACACAGTCACACAAACACACAGTCACACAGTCACACAAACACACAGTCACACAAACACACAGTCTCACAGTCACACAAACACACAGTCTCACAAAACACACAAACACACAGTCACACAAACACACAGTCACACAAACACACAGTCACACAAACACACAGTCACACAGTCACACAAACACACAGTCACACAAACACACAGTCTCACAGTCACACAAACACACAAACACACAGTCACACAAACACACTGTCACACAAACACACAGTCTCACAAACACACAGTCTCACAAACACACAGTCACACAAACACACAAACACACAGTCTCACAGTCTCACAAACACACAGTCACACAAACACACAGTCTCACAAACACACAGTCTCACAAACACACAGTCTCACAGTCACACAAACACACAGTCACACAAACACACAAACACACAGTCTCACAAACACACAGTCTCACAAACACACAGTCACACAAACACACAAACACACAGTCTCACAAACACACAGTCTCACAAACACACAGTCACACAGTCACACAAACACACAGTCACACAAACACACAGTCACACAAACACACAGTCTCACAGTCACACAAACACACAGTCTCACAAACACACAGTCACACAAACACACAGTCACACAAACACACAGTCTCACAGTCACACAAACACACACAGTCTCACAAACACACAGTCACACAAACACACAGTCACACAAACACACAGTCTCACAGTCACACAAACACACAGTCTCACAAACACACAGTCTCACAAACACACAGTCACACAGTCACACAAACACACAGTCACACAAACACACAGTCACACAAAACACACAGTCTCACAAACACACAGTCTCACAAACACACAGTCTCACAAACACACAGTCACACAGTCACAGAAAACACACAGTCACACAAACACACAGTCACACAAACACACAGTCACACAAAACACAGTCTCACAAACACACAGTCACACAAACACACAGTCACACAGTCAGACAAACACACAGTCTCACAAACACACAGTCACACAGTCACAGAAACACACAGTCACACAAACACACAGTCACACAAACACACAGTCACACAAACACACAGTCTCACAAACACACAGTCTCACAAACACACAAACACACAGTCACACAAAACACAGTCACACAAACACACAGTCTCACAAACACACAGTCTCACAAACACACAAACACACAGTCACACAAACACACAGTCACACAAACACACAGTCTCACAAACACACAGTCTCACAGTCACACAAACACAGTCACACAAACACACAGTCACACAAACACACAAACACACAGTCTCACAAACACACAGTCTCACAAACACAGTCACACAAACACACAGTCACACAACCACACAAACACACAGTCACACAAACACACAGTCCACAAACACACAGTCACACAAACACACAAAACACACAGTCACACAAACACACAGTCACACAAACACACAAGTCACACAAACACACAAACACACAGTCTCACAAACACACAGTCACACAAAACACACAGTCTCACAAAACACACAGTCACACACAAACACAGTCACACAAACACACAGTCACACAAACACACAAACACACAGTCACACAAACACACAGTCACACAAACACACAGTCTCACAAACACACAGTCACACAAACACACAGTCTCACAAACACACAGTCACACAAACACAGTCACACAAACACACAGTCACACAAAACACACAAACACACAGTCACACAAACACAGTCACACAAACACACAGTCTCACAAACACACAAACACACAGTCTCACAAACACACAGTCACACAAACACACAGTCTCACAAACACACAGTCTCACAAACACACAGTCTCACAGTCACACAAACACACAGTCACACAAACACACAAACACACAGTCTCACAAACACACAGTCTCACAAACACACAGTCTCACAGTCACAAAAACACACAGTCACAAAAACACACAGTCACACAAACACACAAACACACAGTCTCACAAACACACAGTCACACAGTCACACACAGTCACACAGTCACACAAACACACAGTCACACAAACACGCAGTCACACAAACACACAGTCTCACAGTCTCACAAAACACACAGTCTCACAGTCTCACAAAGACACAAAGACACAGTCACACAAACACACAGTCACACAAACACACAGTCACACAAACACACAATCACACACAGACACAAACAGCGTCACAATCACACACAGACACAAACAGCGTCGCAATCAGTGTGAACCAGCTGCCGGTGTACATGTATACACAGACAGGCAGGGAATTACTGTCTGCAGTTTTATGTTACAATATGACCTTGCTCTCTCTCCCTCTCTCTCTCTCTCTGTCTCTCTCTCTTTTTTCTCTCTCTCTCTGTCTCTCTCTCTCTCTCTCTTTTGTCTCTGTCTCTCTCCCTCTCTCTGTGAAGTGTGTGCGTGTGTATGCACGCGTGTGTGTGCATGCGCGCGTGCATGTGTGTGTGTGTTTGTGTGAATGTGTAAGAGATAGAGAGAGGGGAGGGGGTAGAGAAAGAGAAAGCACAAGAGCTTTTTCCGTCAACACTGAAGAGAGAGAGAGAGAGAGGGAGAGAGAAGACAGACAGACAGACAGAGAAAGAGAGAGAGAGAGACAGAGAGAGAGAGAGACAGAGAGAGAGAGAGAGAGAGAGAGAGAGACAGAGAGAGAGACAGAGAGAGACAGAGAGAGAGAGAGACAGAGAGAGACAGAGAGAGACAAAGAGAGAGACAGATACAGATACACAGAGACACAGAGAGAGACACAGAGAGACGCAGAGAGAGAACTGACAATGACAATGGAAATATTCTTGTTGTCATCATCATCATCACGTACTCTGCCGTATGGCGTTGGCGATCATGGATTTCCGTCCCCAGCCACTCTGCAAGTCCGTCCAGCATTTTCTCCCTGGATCTACCTGGTGTTCTCTTTCCTTCCAGCTTTCCCGTTGTGACCAAGTGATCCAAATCCCCCTTCCTCATAAAATGGCCTATAAATGTTGCCTGTCTTTTCTTAATCTTCTCTATGAGTGTAACTATTAATGCCGTATACATCCTAAGAACTATCATAGAGAGGTCAATAGAGATGAATAAGGATTTGTATTTATGCTGTGTTGACTATACCAAGGCTTTCGATCCGGTAAGATATGATGAATTGATCAACCAACTGGAGAGACTCAATGTTGATGGAAAAGATCTACGAATAATCAGAAATATGTATTGGGAACAAATAGCTGCAATGAGAATAGAAAACAATATAAGCTCTTTCCAAAACATTAAAAGAGGAGTCAGACAGGGTTGTGTTTTGTCACCAGATCTGTTTTCACTTTACAGCAAAACCGTCATGAGAAACCTAGAAGAATACCCTGGATTAAAGGTTGGAGGGAAAATGATAAACAACATTCGTTACGCAGATGACACCGTGCTAATTACAGAAAATGAAAGGGACCTACAAAACCTTGTGAATATACTAGAAATAGAAAGCAAAGGTAAGAGATTGGAACTAAACAGCAGGAAGACTGAAGTCATGATGATCAGTAAAAAACATGAAATCCTATCATGCAAAATAACAGCAAACGGCACTGCCTTGAGACAGGTTGATAAGTTTAAATACCTGGGAACGATCATTTCACCAGACGGCAGATGCACATAGGAAATAGCCAGCAGAATCGGCCAAGCCAAAACAGCATTCAAGAAAATGAAAAGCATTCTTACCAACAAATGCTTATCAATTAACATCAGGAAGAGAGTTCTTGATTGTTATGTAGAACCAATAATGTTATGCGGTTGTGAGGCGTGGACGGTCAACAAGCAAAGCCAGAACAAGATTGAGGCAGCCGAGATGTGGTTTCTAAGAAGAATGTTGAGAGTTCCACGGACAGCAAAGAAAACAAACGAGACAGTCTTGATGGAGGCAAACAGAAGAAGATCATTCATAAGGAAGATTAGGAAAAGACAGGCAACATTTGTAGGCCATTTTATGAGGAAAGGGGAATTGGAGCACCTGGTCACAACGGGAAAGGTGGAGGGAAAGAGAGCACCAGGTAGACCCAGGAAGAAAATGCTGGACAGACTTGCAGAGTGGCTGAAGACAAAGAGGGTGGAAGAGGCGCTCGAGGCAACAAGGGATAGAAACAGACGGTAGGCCATGATCGCCAACGTCATGTGGCAAGGCACTTGATGATGATGATGAGTACTGACATCAGACCTATGGGTGCTGGTACCATTGTCTGCGAAATGTTCAGATAAACTTTGGAGTTTATACAAGAGGGACGCATCACACTCTGGCAGTTCTGTATGCAATCAACACAAAACTGCCAGTAATTTATCTGGCAACTTAATCACCTGGCAGACTCCTTGAGCCAGCGCTAAACATCATGCTTTGCCAATGTGTTGAAATGAGGGTGGGTGGTGGTGGTGGTAGGATCAAACAGGACCTGTGAAAAACAAATTCCATGACCATCACAATCAGTGGAACAGTCAGATGGGCATCAGTGGAACAGTCAGACGGGCATCACAATCAGTGAAACAGTCAGACGGGCATCAGTGGAACAGTCAGACGGTATCACAATCAGTGGAACAGTCAGACAGGCATCACAATCAGTGGAACAGTCAGATGGGCATCAGTGGAACAGTCAGACGGGCATCACAATCAGTGGAACAGTCAGACGGGCATCAGTGGAACAGTTAGACGGGCATCACAATCAGTGGAACAGTCAGACGGGCATCACAAGTAGTGGAACAGTAAGACGGGCATCAGTGGAACAGTCAGACGGGCATCACAATCAGCGGAACAGTCAGACAGGCATCACAATCAGTGGAACAGTCAGACAGGCATCACAATTAGTGGAACAGTCAGACAGGCATCACAATAGTGGAACAGTCAGACGGCATCACAATTAGTGGAACAGTCGAACGGCATCACAATTCAGTGGAACAGTCAGACAGGCATCACAATAGTGAACAGTCAGACGGCATCACAATCAGTGAACAGTCAGACAGGCATCACAATTAGTGGAACAGTCAGACAGGCATCACAATTAGTGGAACAGTCAGACAGGCATCACAATTAGTGGAACAGTCAGACAGGCATCACAATTAGTGGAACAGTCAGACGGCATCACAATTAGTGGAACAGTCAGACAGGCATCACAATTAGTGGAACAGTCAGACAGGCATCACAATTAGTGGAACAGTCAGACAGGCATCACAATTAGTGGAACAGTCAGACAGGCATCACAATTAGTGGAACAGTCATACAGGCATCACAATTAGTGGAACAGTCAGACAGGCATCACAATTAGTGGAACAGTCAGACAGGCATCACAATAGTGGAACAGTCAGACAGGCATCACAATCAGTGGAACAGTCAGACGCATCACATAGGGAACGTCAACGCATCACATTAGTGGAACAGTCAGACGGGCATCACAATCAGTGGAACAGTCAGACGGCATCACAATTAGTGGAACAGTCAGACAGGCATCACAATTAGTGGAACAGTCAGACGGGCATCACAATTAGTGGAACAGTGAGACGGGCATCACAATCAGTGGAACAGTCAGACAGGCATCACAATCAGTGGAACAGTCAGACGGGCATCACAATTAGTGGAACAGTCAGACGGGCATCACAATTAGTGGAACAGTGAGACGGGCATCACAATCAGTGGAACAGTCAGATGGGCATCACAATCAGTGGAACAGTCAGATGGGCATCAGTGGAACAGTCAGATGGGCATCACAATCAGTGGAACAGTCAGACGGGCATCAGTGGAACAGTCAGATGGGCATCAGTGGAACAGTCAGACGGGCATCACAATCAGTGGAACAGTCAGATGGGCATCAGTGGAACAGTCAGACGGGCATCACAATCAGTGAAACAGTCAGACGGGCATTAGTGGAACAGTCAGATGGGCATCAGTGGAACAGTCAGATGGGCATCAGTGGAACAATCAGACAGGCATCACAATCAGTGGGACAGTCAGACGGGCATCAGTGGAACAATCAGACGGGCATTACAATGAGTGGAACAGTCAAACAGGCATCAGTGGAACAGTCAGACGGGCATCAGTGGAACAGTCAGACGGGCATCAGTGGAAAACAATCAGACAACGGGCACATTACATGAGGGAACAGTCAGCAACGGGCATCAGTGGAACAGTCAGGCATACGGGGCATCAGTGGAACAGTCAGAGGGCATCAGTGAAGAACAGTCAGACGTGGCATTACAATGAGTGGAACAGTCAGATGGGCATCAGTGGAACAGTCAGACGGGCATCAGTGGAACAGTCAGATGGGCATCAGTGGAACAGTCAGACGGGCATCACAATCAGTGGAACAGTCAGACGGGCATGAGTGGAACAGTCAGACGGCATCAGTGGAACAATCAGACGGGCATCATGGAACAGTCAGACGTAACATCACCATCAGTGGAACAGTAAGACGGGCATCAGTGGAACAGTCAGACAGCATCAGTGGACAGTCAGACGGGCATCAGTAAAACAGTCAGACGGCATCAGTGGAACAGTCAGACGGCATCAGTAAAACAGTCAGACAAGCATCAGTAAAACAGACGGGCATCAGTAAAACAGTCGACGGGCATCAGTAAAACAGTCAGACACGGCATCAGTAAAACAGTCAGACAGGCATCAGTAAAACAGTCAGTACGGCATCGTAAAACAGTTCAACGGGCATCATAAAACAGTCAGTACCGGGCAGTGCAGGTCAGTGTTCATATTGCTGGCTGGAATTCAACTGGACACACAGATCGTGAGTCTACCGTCGTGTTATAAAGCCTGTGTTACCGTTGTGTTATAAAGCCTGTGTCTACCGTTGTGTTATAAAGCCTGTGTCTACCGTTGTGTTATAAAGCCCTGTGTCTACCGTTGTGTTATAAAGCTGCACCTGTGTCTACCGTTGTGTTATAAAGCCTGTGTCTACCGTTGTGTTATAAAGCCTGTGTTTACCGTTGTGTTATAAATGCCTGTGTCTACCGTTGTGTTATAAAGCCTGTGTCTACCGTTGTGTTATAAAGCCTGTGTCTATCGTTGTGTTATAAAGCCTGTGTCTACCGTTGTGTTATAATGCCTGTGTCTACCGTTGTGTTATAAAGCCTGTGTCTATCGTTGTGTTATAAAGCCTGTGTCTACCGTTGTGTTATAATGCCTGTGTCTACCGTTGTGTTATAAAGCCTGTGTCTACCGTTGTGTTATAAAGCCTGTGTCTACGTTGTGTTATAATGCCTGTGTCTACCATTGTGTTATAATGCCTGTGTCTACCGTTGTGTTATAATGCCTGTGTCTACCGTTGTGTTATAAAGCCTGTGTCTACCGTTGTGTTATAAAGCCTGTGTCTACCGTTGTGTTATAATGCCTGTGTCTACCGTTGTGTTATAAAGCCAGCCTGTATGAGTCTGCCGTTGTGTTATAAAGCCAGCCTGTGTCTATCGTTGTGTTATAAAGCCAACCTGCCCACTGTGTTTACGATCAGGTGACGGTGTAAGTCCCCACGATCAGGTGACGGTGTAAGTCAGTTAATGTCCCCACACCGCATCTATTTCTGGTGTTTTTACGTCCACCAATTCGGTCTCGGTTTAATATCGATTGATTGATTTGGTTCAGTTTTTACATCGGCAGCCACCTCAAGTGATATGGCCGACGTGAATCACGTGTTCATCTGTCGGCGATACCATTCTTGATGGTAGCCATTGGTGCAAGCCCCTTCAGCTGTCTCCATCCCCTTCTGTCCACAGTCCTTCTGTAGATTTCACATTTCGGCAACTTCATCCACTTGGTCATGTTCTCTACATAGGAAGTCGGCTCCGTTGACGGACCCGCAGACTGAAGATTTGATGTGTTGAGTTCAATCCCAGCCTGTGACATAAAGCAGCACGTTCATGGCCCATTGTAATGTTGCATTGTGCAGATGTCTGCTTGGTCTTTCATAAGTCGCCTTCACTCTCAGTTTTCTCCATTTCCACACTTTGTCAAAGCGTGGGGTGTTTGTGCACAATCAAGGGCTCTGCTCTTTGTTTACTGGCAGATGTGAATAAAGCGCATATGGAATTGTTCGAATGCAATGAACCACAAGTTGGTCAGACAAGCAGTCAGACGTGTTATGTCTACATCATCCATCTGTTTCTTCAATATATGTAACATTATTCTCACATTGCCAACACAACGACTCCTCTTTTTCTACACATTTTATGTCAGGACACACGTTTCAACAGATTGTGACTTTTGACCCCCACACCTGTACCACCTCAGTGACGTTGACCCCACACCGCTCACTGCACAAGACACCGGTCACCCACACCGCTCACTGCATGACACCAGTCACCACAACACTCCACTGCACATGACACAGTCACCCACACCACTCACTGCACATGACACCGCTCACTGCACATGACACCAGTCACCCACACAACTCACTAGCACATGACACCGCTCACTGCATGACACCAGTCACCCACACCACTCACTGCACATGACACCAGTCACCCACACCACTCACTGCACATGACACCGCTCACTGCACATGACACCAGTCACCCACACAACTCACTGCACAAGACACCAGTCACCCAAAGTCCACTCAGTGAAAGTCCAAGTGACCAGAAAACCACTAGAGAAAACCCTGAATTGCTGTTAGGCCACTTTGATGGAGTACAACACTGTCTGTTGTGATCAACTTACTAAAGACACTGCCTACTATGCCCCCTACTAACACAGTAATCATCACTACAGTGGAGTTCAACACTCTGTTCTGATCAACTTACTAAGGACACTGCCTACTATGCCCCCTACTAACACAGTAATCACTACAGTGGAGTTCAACACTCTGTTCTGATCAACTTACTAAAGACACTGCCTACTATGCCCCCTACTAACACAGTAATCACTACAGTGGAGAACAACACTGTCTGTTGTGATCAACTTACTAAGGATACTGCCTACTATGCCCCCTACTAACACAGTAATCACTACAGTGGAGTTCAACACTCTGTTCTGATCAACTTACTAAGGACACTGCCTACTATGCCCCCTACTAACACAGTAATCACTACAGTGGAGTTCAACACTCTGTTCTGATCAACTTACTAAGGACACTGCCTACTATGCCCCCTACTAACACAGTAATCACTACAGTGGAGAACAACACTGTCTGTTGTGATCAACTTACTGAGGACACTGCCTACTATGCCCCCTACAAACACAGTAATCACTACAGTGGAGAACAACACTGTCTGTTGTGATCAACTTACTGAGGACACTGCCTACTATGCCCCCTACTAACACAGTAATCACTACAGTGGAGTTCAACACTCTGTTCTGATCAACTTTACTGAGGACACTGCCTACTATGCCCCCTACTAACACAGTAATCACTACAGTGGAGTTCAACACTCTGTTGTGATCAACTTACTGAGGACACTGCCTACTATGTCCCTACTAACACAGTAATCACTACAGTGGAGTTCAACACTGTCTGTTCTGATCAACTTACTGAGGACACTGCCTACTATGCCCCCTACTAACACAGTAATCACTACAGTGGAGTTCAACACTCTGCTCTGATCAACTTACTGAGGACACTGCCTACTATGCCCCCTACTAACACAGTAATCACTACAGTGGAGTTCAACACTCTGTTGTGATCAACTTACTGAGGACACTGCCTACTATGCCCCCTACTAACACAGTAATCACTACAGTGGAGAACAACACTGTCTGTTGTGATCAACTTACTGAGGACACTGCCTACTATGCCCCCTACTAACACAGTAATCACTACAGTGGAGTTCAACACTCTGTTCTGATCAACTTACTGAGGACACTGCCTACTATGCCCCCTACTAACACAGTAATCACTACAGTGGAGTTCAACACTCTGTTGTGATCAACTTACTAAGGACACTGCCTACTATGCCCCCTACTAACACAGTAATCACTACAGTGGAGAACAACACTGTCTGTTGTGATCAACTTACTGAGGACACTGCCTACTATGCCCCCTACTAACACAGTAATCACTACAGTGGAGAACAACACTGTCTGTTTGATCAACTTACTGAGGACACTGCCTACTATGCCCCCTACTAACACAGTAATCACTACAGTGGAGTTCAACACTCTGTTCTGATCAACTTACTGAGGACACTGCCTACTATGCCCCCTACTAACACAGTAATCACTACGTGGATCACACTTGTTCAGATCCAACTTACTGAGGACCTCCAATGCCCCTACTAACACAGTAATCAACCACGATGGCCACATGACAGTCCATGCTAATGACCACCCCCATGGATCCTCCATGACCACCACTATGGACTACTGACACCACTATGGACTACTGACACCATGATCCTCCAATGACACCCACTATGGACTCTGACACCCATGGACTACTGCACAACCACTATGGACTACTGACACCAGACCCTCCAATGACACACTATGACTGACACATGATCCTCCAATAACCACCACTATGGACTACTGACACCACTATGGACTACTGACACGACTCAATGACCACCATGACTACTGATACCACTATGGACTACTGACACCATGATCCTCCAATGACCCCACTATGGACTACTGACACCATGATCCTCCAATGACCGCCACTATGGACTACTGACACCATGATCTACCATGCCCACCACTATGGACTACTGACACCACTATGGACTACTGACACCACTATGGACTACTGACACCACTATGGACTACTGACACCACTATGGACTACTGACACCATGATCCTCCAATGACACCCTCTATGGACTACTGACATCATGATCCTCCAATAACCACCACTATGGACTACTGACACCATGATCCTCCAATGACCGCCACTATGGACTACTGACACCACTATGGACTACTGACACCATGATCCTCCAATGACCGCCACTATGGACTACTGACACCATGATCCTCCAATGACCACCACTATGGACTACTGACACCACTATGGACTACTGACACCACTATGGACTACTGACACCTTGATCCTCCAATGACCACCACTATGGACTACTGACACCACTATGGACTACTGACACCATGATCCTCCAATGACTACCACTAGGGACTACTGACACCACTATGGACTACTGACACCATGATTCTCCAATGACCGCCACTGTGGACTACTGACACCACTATGGACTACTGACACCACTATGGACTACTGACACCATGATTCTCCAATGACCACCACTATGGACTACTGACACCACTATGGACTACTGACACCATGATCCTCCAATGACCACCACTATGGACTATTGACACCATGATCCTCCAATGACCACCACTATGGACTACTGACACCACTATGGACTACTGACACCACTATGGACTACTGACACCATGATTCTCCAATGACCCCCACTATGGACTACTGACACCATGATCCTCCAATGACCACCACTATGGACTACTGACACCATGATCCTCCAATGACCACCACTATGGACTACTGATACCATGATCCTCCAATGACCACCACTATGGACTACTGACACCATGATCCTCCAATGACCACCACTATGGACTACTGACACCACTATGGACTACTGACACCACTATGGACTACTGACACCACAGATGCCCAACCTGAATTCAACTCAGGTATTTTAAAACTAGGGGAAGTGAGATGGAAGGGGGCAGGCATGATAATATCAACAGAGCATACAATAATATATTCTGGTAGAAACACACATGAAAGAGGAGTAGGCATCATAATTGACAGGGACAAATCAAAAGTAGTTAAGGGATACTGGGCTGTGTCCAAGAGTTTTGCTGGTTAAATTGGATGGCAAGCCATTTGATATCAACATCATTCAGGTGTATGCACCAACATCCACAAGTACTCAGGAAGACATCGACAACTTCTATGAAGTATTAGAGACGGTCAAGGCCCAATGTAAATCACAAGTTACAATAATAATGGGAGATTTTAATGCTAAAGTGGGACAGGATAGGGTAGAGGATATAGTTAGACCTCATGGTCTTGGTACACAAAATGAAAGGGGAGGGAAACTTGTAGAATGGGCACAGATGAATGAGTTCATAGTAGGAAACACCTGGTTTGAGCAGCCTAATAGAAGAAAAAGGACTTGGATGAGTCCAGGAGATAATTGGATTTCCGGCCACTTCCTCTATCTATTCCTTTTTGGATAAGACGTTCGATGGTATGATGACTCACATATTGTTCACCAAGATATGATTTGAAGCGTCTAAGGACCTCAGACTTTCCCAGATGGAGAAGTGTTGTTGTAGTGGCATTTCCTGCTTCCCTCAACACCAGCGTGTCCAGGGCAGTAGATCCACGTGAGACTTTTTTAGGTTGATACTGTTCATTGCTTTGTGCCATTCTGGGGTCCCTACTCCATTTTGCACTTTTTGAAGTAGATTCGTTGAGTCAGTCAGTATGAAGGCTTGGCTTTCTTTCACGTCGTCATTTGGTGAGGTTGACCATTGTAGTACATGTGTGACTGCTTCAATTTCCATCGTCAGACTGGAGGTTGTGATATCATATGTAGCGTTTTCTTCATGTTTGGTGTTTCCATTCTGTTTGACAGTGAAGCCTCATCCAGACTTGTTATTGGTGACGGAGCCGTCAGCTGGTAGAGTAAGATCAACACTTTGATGGGCCACGTGGACCGCTTCTGGCAACCGTCAAACGTCACAAGTTTGCTTAGTTACGTCACATCAACCGCCATGACACACTGTCCATCACCATGCTTCAAGGTACCATACAAAAGGCCAGCGCTGAGGTCGACAGAGGGAGAGCTGGACGTCAAATATCAAAGTCTGGACCACCTTCAGAATGCCAGAACTGGTTTTTGCTACGTCAAAAAGACAGAAATGAAAGATCCATATTCTGCTGTGTTCCATCAGTCCCCCGAGAACCAATCTGATTGTAGGAGTAGATGATGCTTTGATTGTTCCTGGCGTCTAAACACGTGAATGGAACGTCCTGTTAAATGGAGGATACAGTCAGATCATCTTGATCTCATTCACAGACAAAACAGATAAATGTGACAATGATTCCAGTGTTCTTCAGACCTGAAATGACAATACAGCGGACTGTATAATTCAGACAATGTACTGACAAAGTCTTGTTTACAGTTTTGTGCTATATCACTGCCACAAAATTAAGTTCGTAATCTGAAAAAATTCCCTACAGATTTGAACTCACATAGTCCACTGCTTATGCCAACAATGTGAGAAATCTATTAAAGCAGAGACAAATAACTGAATGATTAAATGAATATTGGACTGTAATCAGCTCCACTAACAGCTTGAGTTCTCTGTGTTCCACCAAAACGTCTGACTATGTGTAAAGCACAGTCTGTCCACAGTTTGGAGAATAACGCTATACAACAACGATTTACATAAATAACAGATAAATAGAGCCATGAAATAAACAAATATCCCGTTGCGAATTTCACTCGGGAACATTTCTAAGGCGTTACCGGCAAAAGCACCTCAGAAACCTCAACGCTAAGACAAAGTGGGGTGGAAGGTGGTGCAACACTATCAATCAGGAAGTCAGGACAGGCTGGGCCTTGTGCTATTTCCCCTGCTGCACAACAGGCCACGTGGTACAATTGCCTGACATAAAAAGCCACAGACAGTCAGCTACCACACGTATCATCAGACCTGTGGACACCTCAACAGTCCCTGTTACAACACTTGTGGACACCTCAACAGTCCCTGTTACAACACCTGTGGACACCTCAACAGCCCCTGTTACAACACCTGTGGACACCTCAACAGTCCCTGTTACAACACCTGTGGACACCTCAACAGTCCCTGTTACAACACCTGTGGACACCTCAACAGTCCCTGTTACAACACCTGTGGACACCTCAACAGTCCCTGTTACAACACCTGTGGACACCTCAACAGTCCCTGTTACAACACCTGTGGTCACCTCAACAGTCCCTGTTACAACACTTGTGGACACCTCAACAGTCCCTGTTACAACACCTGTGGACACCTCAACAGTCCCTGTTACAACACCTGTGGACACCTCAACAGTCCCTGTTACAACACCTGTGGACACCTCAACAGTCCCTGTTACAACACCTGTGGACACCTCAACAGTCCCTGTTACCATGGCAGTCGATTCGGACACTACCAGCCAGGCAGTGCAACAGAACCACAACGAGGACATCAGCACCTTCAGAACTGTGGCAGGTAAGAATATATTTCAGTTCAATTCAACAGCCATCCATTGTCAGAGGTAAGAATATATTTCAGTTCAATTCAACAGCCATCCATTGTCAGAGGTAAGAATATATTTCAGTTCAATTCAACAGCCATTCATTGTCAGAGATAAAAATATATTTCAGTTCAATTCAACAGCCATTCATTGTCAGAGGTAAGAATATATTTCAGTTCAATTCAACAGCCATCCATTGCCATATTAATTACTATACATCTAGTATTGATAAGGTAACAATGATCTGTCTGGGTGCAGTTTACCGTTCTCGCGGATTTTGTGTAAGAAGACGATGTAATCCATAAGCCAGCCACTGACATAACTTACAGGATCCTTAACGTGTATGGTGATACTCATGCGTGTACAGACAAAGGCAGTGCAGGCAGTGACAGGTCAGGACACACATAATGTAATGCTCAAACAGCCCAGCTAAGTGTCTCAAACAGCCCCAGCTAAGTGCCTCAAACAGCCCATCTAAGTGCCTCAAACAGCCCAGCTAAGTGCCTCAAACAGCCCATCTAAGTGCCTCAAACAGCCCATCTAAGTGCCTCAAACAGCCCAGCTAAGTGCCTCAAACAGCCCAGCTAAGTGCCTCAAACAGCCCAACTAAGTGCCTCAAAGTGCCGCAGAATCAAGATCTGGTATTCCAATTCGGTCCCGGCCCGTAACATGAAAACCTGATCTCTTGGCCGTCTGTTGGTTGTTGGTTGTCTGTCTGTCTGTTGGCCGTCTGTCTGTCTGTTGGCCGTCTGTCTGTCTGTTGGCCGTCTGTCTGTTGGCTGTCTGTCTGTTGGCCGTCTGTCTGTTGGCTGTCTGTCTGCTGGCCGTCTGTCTGTTGGCCGTCTGTCTGTCTGTTGTCTGTCTGTCTGTTGTCTGTCTGTCTGTTGTCTGTCTGTCTGTTGGCTGTCTGTCTGTTGGCTGTCTATCTGTTTGTTTGTCTGTTGGCTGTCTGTCTGTTGTCTGTCTGTTGTCTGTCTGTCTGTCTGTTGTCTGTCTGTCTGTTGGCTGTCTGTCTGTTGGCTGTCTGTCTGTCTGTTGGCCGTCTGTCTGTTGGCCATCTGTCTGTTGGCCGTCTGTCTGTTGGCCGTCTGTCTGTTGGCCATCTGTCTGTTGGCCGTCTGTCTGTTGGCTGTCTGTCTGTTGGTCATCTGTCTGTTGGCCGTCTGTCTGTTGGCTGTCTGTCTGTTGGCTGTCTGTCTGTTGGCCGTCTGTTGGCTGTCTGTCTGTAGGCTGTCTGTCTGTCTGTTGGCTGTCTGTCTGTTGGCTGTCTGTCTGTTGGTCGTCTGTCTGTTGCTGTCTGTCTGTTGGCTGTCTGTCTGTTGGCTGTCTGTCTGTTGGCCGTCTGTCTGTTGGCTGTCTGTCTGTTGGCCGTCTGTCTGTTGGCCGTCTGTTGGCTGTCTGTCTGTTGGCTGTCTGTCTGTTGGCCGTCTGTCTGACTGTTGGCCGTCTGTCTGTCTGTTGGCCGTCTGTCTGTTGGCTGTCTGTCTGTTAGTTGTCTGTCTGTTGGCCGCCTGTCTGTTGGCTGTCTGTTGGCTGTCTGTCTGTTGGCCATCTGTCTGTTGGCTGTCTGTCTTTTGGCTGTCTGTCTGTTGGCCGTCTGTCTGTTGGCTGTCTGTCTGTTGGCTTCTGTCTTTTGGCTGTCTGTCTGTTGGCCGTCTGTCTGTTGGCTGTCTGTCTGTTGGCCATCTGTCTGTTGGCCGTCTGTCTGTTGGCTGTCTGTCTGTTGACCATCTGTCTGTAGGCCGTCTGTCTGTTGGCTGTCTGTCTGTTGGCTGTCTGTCTGTTGGCCGTCTGTCTGTTGGCCATCTGTCTGTTGGCTGTCTGTCTGTTGGCCGTCTGTCTGTCTGTTGGCTGACTGTCTGTCTGTTGGCTGTCTGTCTGTTGGCTGTCTGTCTGTTGGCTGTCTGTCTGTTGGCTGTCTGTCTGTTGGCCATCTGTCTGTTGGCCGTCTGTCTGTTGGCTGTCTGTCTGTTGGCCGTCTGTCTGTCTGTTGGCCGACTGTCTGTCTGTTGGCTGTCTGTCTGTTGGCTGTCTGTCTGTTGGTCGTCTGTCTGTCTGTTGGCCGACTGTCTGTCTGTTGGCCGACTGTCTGTCTGTTGGCTGTCTGTCTGTTGGCTGTCTGTCTGTTGGCTGTTTGTCTGTTGGCCGTCTGTCTGTTGGCTGTCTGTTGGCCGTCTGTCTGTCTGTTGGCCGTCTGTCTGTCTGTTGACCGTCTGTCTGTCTGTTGGCCGTCTGTCTGTCTGTTGGATGTCTGTCTGTTGGCTGTCTGTTGGCTGTCTGTTGGCCGTCTGTCTGTCTGTTGGCCGTCTGTCTGTTGGCCGTCTGTCTGTTGGCTGTCTGTCTGTTGGCTGTCTGTCTGTTGGCCGTCTGTCTGTCTGTTGGCCGTCTGTCTGTCTGTTGGCCGTCTGTCTGTCTGTTGGCCGTCTGTCTGTCTATTGACTGTCTGTCTGTCTGTTGACTGTCTGTCTGTCTGTTGGCCGTCTGTCTGTTGTCTGTTGGCCGTCTGTCTGTTGGCTGTCTGTCTGTCTGTTGGCTGTCTGTCTGTCTGTTGGCCGTCTGTTGGCTGTCTGTTGGCTGTCTGTCTGTTGGCTGTCTGTCTTTTGGCCGTCTGTTGGCTGTCTGTTGGCTGTCTGTCTGTTGGTCGACTGTTGGTTGTCTGTTGGCTGTCTGTCTGTCTGTTGGCTGTCTGTCTGTCTGTTGGCCGTCTGTCTGTCTGTTGGCTGTCTGTTGGCTGTCTTTGGCTGTCTGTCTGTTGGCCGTCTGTTGGCTGTCTGTTGGCGTCTGTTGGCCGTCTGTTGGCTGTCTGTCTGTCTGTCTGTTGGCTGTCTGTTGGCTGTCTGTCTGTCTGTTGGCTGTCTGTCTCTAGGCTGTCTATCTGTAGGCTGTCTGTCTGTTGGCTGTCTGTCTATTGGTTGTCTGTCTGTCTGTAGGCTGTCTGTCTGTGGGCTGTCTGTCTATTGGCTGTCTGTTTGTTGGCTGTCTGTCTGTTGGCTGTCTGTCTGTTGGCCGTCTGTCTGTTGGCCGTCTGTCTGTTGGCTGTCTGTCTGTTGGCCATCTGTCTGTTGGCTGTCTGTCTGTTGGCTGTCTGTTGGCTGTCTGTCTGTTGGCTGACTGTCTGTTGGCTGTCTGTCTGTTGGCCGTCTGTTGGCTGTCTGTTGGCTGTCTGTCTGTCTGTTTGGCTGACTGTCTGTTGGCCGTCTGTTGGCTGTCTGTTGGCTGTCTGTCTGTTGGCTGTCTGTTGGCTGTCTGTCTGTTGGCCGTCTGTCTGTTTGCTGGCTGTCTGTCTGTTGGCTGTCTGTTGGCTGTCTGTCTGTCTGTTGGCTGTCTGTCTGTCTGTTGGCTGTCTGTCTGTCTGTTGGCTGGCTGTCTGTTGGTCGTCTGTTGGCTGTCTGTTGCTGTCTGGCTGTCTGTTAGCTGTCTGTTGGCTGTCTGTCTGTTGATTGTCTTTTGGCTGTCTGTCTGTCTGTTGGTGTCTGTTGGCTGTCTGTCTGTTGGCCGTCTGTTGGCTGTCTGTCTGTTGGCTGTCTGTCTGTTGGCCATCTGTCTGTTGGCCGTCTGTCTGTTGGCTGTCTGTCTGTCTGTTGGCTGTCTGTCTGTTGGCCGTCTGTTGGCTGTCTGTTGGCTGTCTGTCTGTTGGCCGTCTGTCTGTTGGCCATCTGTCTGTTGGCCATCTGTCTGTTGGCCATCTGTCTGTTGGCCGTCTGTCTGTTGGCCGTCTGTCTGTTGGCTGTCTGTCTGTTGGCCATCTGTCTGTTGGCTGTCTGTCTGTTGGCAGTCTGTCTGTTGGCTGTCTGTCTGTTGGTCGTCTGTCTGTTGGCCGTCTGTCTGTTGGTCGTCTGCCTGTTGGCTGTCTGTTGGCTGTCTGTCTGTTGGCTGTCTGTCTGTTGGCTGTCTGTCTGTGGCTGTCTGTCTGTTGGCTGTCTGTCTGTTGGCCGTCTGTCTGTTGACTGTCTGTTGGCTGTCTGTTGGCTGTCTGTCTGTTGGCCGTCTGGTGGCCACTGTCTGTTGGCCGTCTGTCTGTTGGCCGTCTGTTGGCCGTTGTTGGCCGTCTGTCTTACTGTTTCCATCATTCCCGTGATGTCAGCTTACTGTTCAAAGGTCCTTGTCCCACCCACCACCCATTCCCCATTCCAGGTCTTGCTAGCGCTGACGAACGTTTTACAGGCTCGGGTTAGGGAGGGGGATCTGCCAGAAAATTGCTGGCAGACTTGGGTAAAGCGCATATGGAATTATCAGAAAGCGACGGATATCTCTGAACTCTCTCCACAGTCCAGATAGTACACTCGAAATCCGTTTTATTTGTGAACAAGTAGCAACTGAAATAGTGAGGGTAGGGTAGGGATAGGGGTAGGTGGTGTGATCAGTCCTAATATTAACACTAGCCCAGCCCCCAGCCCTTCACCAGCGGGATCCGTGTTGTCTGTCAAGGGTACCAAGCCGCACGGTGAAGTAGTGACAGGTAGGACCAGGACTAGGGTTAGTGTTAGGTGATAGGGTTAAATAGTGTCAAAAGTAATGAAGACTGTTAGTGTTAGATGATAGGGTTAAACAGTGTCACAAGTAATGAAGACTGTTAGTGTTAGGTGATAGGGTTAAACAGTGTCACAAGTAATGAAGACTGTTAGTGTTAGGTGATAGGGTTAAACAGTGTCACAAGTAATGAAGACTGTTAGTGTTAGGTGATAGGGTTAAACAGTGTCACAAGTAATGAAGACTGTTAGTGTAAGGTGATAGGGTTAAACAGTGTTACAAGTAATGAAGACTGTTAGTGTTAGGTGATAGGGTTAAACAGTGTCACAAGTAATGAAGACTGTTAGTGTTAGGTGATAGGGTTAAACAGTGTCACAAGTAATGAAGACTGTTAGTGTTAGGTGATAGGGTTAAATAGTGTCAAAAGTGATGAAGACTGTTAGTGTTAGGTGATAGGGTTAAACAGTGTCACAAGTAATGAAGACTGTTAGTGTAAGGTGATAGGGTTAAAAAGTGTCACAAGTAATTAAGACTGTTAGTGTAAGGTGATAGGGTTAAACAGTGTCACAAGTAATTAAGACTGTTAGTGTTAGGTGATAGGGTTAAACAGTGTCAAAAGTAATGAAGACTGTTAGTGTAAGGTGATAGGGTTAAATAGTGTCAAAAGTAATGAAGACTGTTGATCAAAGGGTTAGTGTTAGGTGATAGGGTTAAAAAGTGTCAAAAGTAATGAAGACTGTTAGTGTAAGGTGATGGGGTTAAATAGTGTCAAACGTAATGAAGACTGTTGATCAAAGGGTTAGTGTTAGGTGATAGGGTTAAACAGTGTCAAAAGTAATGAAGACTGTTAGTGTAAGGTGATAGGGTTAAACAGTGTCAAAAGTAATGAAGACTGTTAGTGTTAGGTGATAGGGTTAAATAGTGTCACAAGTAATGAAGACTGTTAGTGTTAGGTGATAGGGTTAAACAGTGTCACAAGTAATGAAGACTGTTAGTGTAAGGTGATAGGGTTAAACAGTGTCACAAGTAATGAAGACTGTTAGTGTAAGGTGATAGGGTTAAACAGTGTCACAAGTAATGAAGACTGTTAGTGTTAGGTGATAGGGTTAAACAGTGTCACAAGTAATGAAGACTGTTAGTGTAAGGTGATAGGGTTAAATAGTGTCAAAAGTAATGAAGACTGTTAGTGTTAGGTGATGGGGTTAAACAGTGTCAAAAGTAATGAAGACTGTTAGTGTAAGGTGATAGGGTTAAATAGTGTCACAAGTAATGAAGACTGTTAGTGTAAGGTGATAGGGTTAAACAGTGTTACAAGTAATGAAGAATGTTAGTGTTAGGTGATAGGGTTAAACAATGTCCAAAGTTATGAAGACTGTTAGTGTAAGGTGATAGGGTTAAATAGTGTCACAAGTAATGAAGACTGTTAGTGTAAGGTGATAGGGTTAAACAGTGTCACAAGTTATGAAGACTGTTAGTGTAAGGTGATAGGGTTAAACAGTGTCACAAGTAATGAAGACTGTTAGTGTTAGGTGATAGGGTTAAATAGTGTCACAAGTAATGAAGACTGTTAGTGTTAGGTGATAGGGTTAAACAGTGTCACAAGTAATGAAGACTGTTAGTGTTAGGTGATAGGGTTAAATAGTGTCACAAGTAATGAAGACTGTTAGTGTTAGGTGATAGGGTTAAACAGTGTCACAAGTAATGAAGACTGTTAGTGTTAGGTGATAGGGTTAAACAGTGTCAAAGGTAATGAAGACTGTTAGTGTTAGGTGATAGGGTTAAATAGTGTCAAAAGTAATGAAGACTGTTAGTGTTAAGTGATAGGGTTAAACAGTGTCACAAGTAATGAAGACGAGTATTGTTAGTGTTTAAGATGGTAGGATAGGGTTAAATATGTCACAAGTAATGAAGACTGTTAGTGTTAGGTGATAGGGTTAAAAATGTCACAAGTAATGAAGACTGTTAGTGTTAGGTGATAGGGTTAAATAGTGTCACAAGTAATGAAGACTGTTAGTGTAGGTGATAGGGTTAAACAGTGTCACAAGTAATGAAGACTGTTAGTGTAAGGTGATAGGGTTAAATAGTGTCACAAGTAATGAAGACTGTTAGTGTAAGGTGATAGGGTTAAACTAGTGTCACAAGTAATGAAGTCTGTTAGTGTAAGGTGATAGGGTTAAATAGTGTCACAAGTAATGAAGTACTGTTAGTGTTAGGTGATAGGGTTAAATAGTGTCACAAGTAATGAAGACTGTTAGTGTTAGGTGATAGGGTTAAAAGTGTCACAAGTAATGAGACTGTTAGTGTTAGGTGATAGGGTTAAACAGCGTCACAAGTAATGACGACTGTTAGTGTTAGGTGATAGGGTTAAACAGTGTCACAAGTAATGAAGACTGTTAGTGTAAGGTGATAGGGTTAAACAGTGTCACAAGTAATGAAGACTGTTAGTGTTAGGTGATAGGGTTAAATAGTGTCACAAGTAATGAAGACTGTTAGTGTTAGGTGATAGGGTTAAAAGTGTCACAAGTAAGACTGAATGTTAGGTATGGGTTAAACAGTGTCACAAGTAATGAAGACTTTGTAGGGAGGGTTAAACAGTGTCAAAGTAATGAAGACTGTTAGTGTTAGGTGATAGGGTTAAACAGTGTCACAAGTAATGACGACTGTTAGTGTTAGGTGATAGTGTTAAACAGTGTCACAAGTAATGAAGACTGTTAAGTATAGTGATAGGTTAACAGTGTCACAAGTAATACGATGGCAATCAAATCACTTCGTCAGCAAACAAACAAATACAGAATGAATCACAACGTGTATTAGATGTAACAAGTCAAGACAACAAGTCTTGGCCTGTTTTGTCTTGTCTTGTCTTGTCTTGTCCTGTCTTGTTTTGTCTTGTCTTGTCTTGTCTTGTCCTGTCCTTCCTTTCCTGTCCTGTCTTGTTTTGTCTTGTCTTGTCTTGTCCTGTCCTGTCCTGTCTTGTTTTGTCTTGTCTTGTCTTGTCCAGTCCTGTCCTTTCCTTTCCTTTCCTGTCTTGTCCTGTCTTGTCTTGTCTTGTCCTTTCCTGTCTTGTCTTGTCTTGTCCTGTCTTGTCTTGTCCTGTCTTGTCTTGTCTTGTCTTGTCCAGTCCTGTCCTGTCCTGACCTTTCTTGTCTTGTCTTGTCTTGTTTTGTCTTTCTTGTCCTGTCCTGTCCTGTCCTGTCCTGTCTTGTCTTGTTCCTGTCCTGTCCAGTCCTGTCCTGTCCTGTCTTGTCTTGTCCCGTCTTTCTTGTCCTATCCTGTCCTGTCCTATCCTGTCTTGTCTTGTCCCGTCTTGTCCCGTCTTTCTTGTCCTATCCTATCCTATCCTGTCCTGTCTTGTCTTTCTTGTCCAGTCTTGTCCCGTCTTGTTTTGTCTTGTCTTGTCCCGTCTTGTCTTGTCTGTCTTGTCTTGTCTTGTCTTGTCTTGTCTTGTCTGTCTGTCTTGTCCCTCTTGTCCTGTCTTGTCCCGTCTTGTCTTATATTGTCCTGTCTTGTCTTGTCCCATCTTGTCCCGTCTTGTCCCGTCTTGTCCCGTCTTGTCCCGTCTTGTTTTGTCCTGTCTTGTCTTGTCTTGTCTTGTCCTGTCTTGTCTTGTCTTGTCCCATCTTGTCTTGTCCTGTCTTGTCTTGTCTCGTCTTGTCTCTTGTCTCGCCTTGTCTCTTGTTTCGTCTTGTCTAAACTTGCATGTTATATCAAAACACCACTTCTATGCTGATGACACCCAACTTCAAGAGAGTGACTCACCTGATAATATAGAGCGCCTGTTGACTCGCACCACTGAGTGTTACTCGGACATTAAGAACTGGATGACACACAATAGACTTCAGCTTAATGACGACAAAACAGAAGCTATCCTCATTGGCACCCGTCAGAAACTTTCTCAGCTGCCTCCTCTTTCTCTCCCATTATGTAACACATCAGTCCCAATTTCTGATTCAGCTAAAAACCTTGGTGTCTGCATTGACTCTACCCTCTCCATGAACAACTTTGTTACTCAAACTGCCAGATCCTGCTACTATCATCTCCATCGTATAAGGCTGATCAGGAAGTATCTCTCTCTCGAAACAACTGCAAAACTCGTTCTCTCCTTCATAATGTCTCGCATTGACTATTGCAATTCACTCCTGTCTGGTCTTCCTGCCTCCACCATTCACATCCTACAGCGCATTCAAAACAATGCTGTACGCCTTGTACTCAAAAAGAAAAAAGCTGACCACATATCTCCTCTCCTGGCACAACTTCACTGGCTCCCTGTATCAAAGCGCATACAGTACAAACTAGACACCATGTGCTACAAAAGCCTCAATAACGCAGCCCCCGATTACCTGTCAAGCCTACTTGAGATCTATCTTCCCTCACGTACCCTCCGCTCTGCCTCCGATCCTCTGACCTTTCGCTTTCCACGCACTAAGCTCAATACCTATGGTCCACGAGCCTTCTCTGTTTCTGGTCCACTCTCCTGGAACAAACTTCCTCTCTCAGTCCGTCAGCAACCTACTTTTGTCTCCTTCAAGTCCGCTCTCAAAACTCACCTTTTCTCCTCCGCATAAAATCCTAACCTCACTCAACCCCCCCCCCCCCCCCTCTGCAGCCTGTCTCCGCTCGGAGGGAATCACATGGTTATAATATATAATTGTATATGCTATGCTCTCTATAATTTTCCATTGGTTTTATTCTTGCTTTTATTGCTTTTATTCTTTCTCCCCATTTATAGCCATGCGTGTGTGTGTGTGTGTGTGTGTGTGTGTGCGTGCGTGTGTGTGCGTGCGTGCGTGCGTGCGTGCTTGCGTGTGTGTCTGCTTCAGCGCTTAGATTTGATTTTATCAAGATTTTGCGCTATATAAATATTGTAATTATTATTAATTATTATATCAAATATGTGTTCTGATTCATTTTTGCATATTTCTAATTGTTTGATTGATTCGCTGATTTATTGATTTATTGATCAACTGACTTGTTAACAGTTAAATTTGTCGAATCAGAAATTGATGAAAGTGCTATGATCCCCGTCAAACTTGAGATCATACATATTTTCACTTTCAATGTTTCCTCAGAACCTTGCTCAGCACCAGATATTCCAACAATGCTGGCCATCTGCACTGGGTGGGCAAGCTGTGGTCTGTTTGCTGGTCTTCTGTTGGCCTTCCTGTGGCGCAGGTGAGTTGAAGCATTTGCCCCTGCATGCAGGGAGCTTTGTGTTGGCTCTAAATGGGTACAGGCAGATTTGGCGGACTAGTTGGTAGATTCATGGATTCAATATCTGATATCTTGAGTTCAATCCCAGCCGGCAACATTAAAAACTGGCCTGTTGGCTGCCCATCTTAATGTTTCCGTCATTCTGATGGTGTCAGTTGAGTGTTTGATATCTTAATGTTTCCGTCATTCTGGTGGTGTCAGCTGAGTGTTTGATATCTTTTGATTTCCGTCATTCTGATGGTGTCAGCTGAGTGTTTGATATCTTTATGTTTCCGTCATTCTGATGGTGTCAGCTGAGTGTTTGATATCTTTATGTTTCCGTCATTCTGGTGGTGTCAGCTGAGTGTTTGATATCTTAATGTTTCCGTCATTCTGATGGTGTCAGCTGAGTGTTTGATATCTTTATGTTTCCGTCATTCTGATGGTGTCAGCTGAGTGTTTGATAGGTCCCTTCTCCCCTTTCCCCGTTTCAGTACCTCGCCAGCACATAGGGTTTTGTGCAGGCTCAGGAAATCTGTTAGATAATTGCTGGCAGATTTGGGTGGAGCGCGTATGGAGTTGTCCGAGCGCGGTGAATCCCTCTTGAAATAACTCCAATAACTTTGGTGAAGCTCATATGAAAACTGTACCAGTGCATCTATCACTTGTCAATAAACAGTTCCATTTGTAAATTCTGATTTCTGGTTGTTTGTTTGTTTGTTTGTTTGTTTGTTTGTTTGTTTGTTTGTTTTTGTTTGTTTGTTTGTTTGTTTGTTCGTTTGTTTGTTTGTTCACCTTCTGCACTGCTTCAACGGCGCTAATCCCACGCCACTCCTCCCGGCTCAACACACAACCAAACTCAAGTTCATTCAGTCCTATTCCCAGTGCCAGGAAGGCCATGGGAGCCAGCGATGTCAAGCCGTTATAGAGCCAGCGATGTCAAGCCGTTATAGAGCCACCCACCACAGTAGACACTGCACTGCTGCTGGGTCATCTTGGTGAAGTTCAAGTGTACCTGTACCTGTTCCAATCCAAATTATTGAGGAAAGTGTGTACTAGGCCCTCTACTAACGACAGTAACTGACACAGACCCAGTGAGTGAACTGGTAATGACTGTGTCTACTAACGACAGTAACTGACACAGACCCAATGAGTGAACTGGTAATGACTGTGTCTACTAACGACAGTAACTGACACTCACCCAGTGAGTGAACTGGTAATGACTGTGTCTACTAACGACAGTAACTGACACAGACCCAGTGAGTGAACTGGTAATGACTGTGTCTACTACCGACAGTAACTGACACAGACTCAGTGAGTGAACTGGTAATGACTGTGTCTACTAACGACAGTAACTGACACAGACCCAGTGAGTGAACTGGTAATGACAGTGTCTACTAACGACAGTAACTGACACAGACCCAGTGAGTGAACTGGTAATGACAGTGTCTACTAACGACAGTAACTGACACACACCCAGTGAGTGAACTGGTAATGACAGTGTCTACTAACGACAGTAACTGACACAGACCCAGTGAATGAACTGGTAATGACAGTGTCTACTAACGACAGTAACTGACACAGACCCAGTGAGTGAACTGGTAATGACTGTGTCTACTAACGACAGTAACTGACACAGACCCAGTGAGTGAACTGGTAATGACTGTGTCTACTAACGACAGTAACTGACACAGACCCAGTGAGTGAACTGGTAATGACAGTGTCTACTAACGACAGTAACTGACACACACCCAGTGAGTGAACTGGTAATGACAGTGTCTACTAACGACAGTAACTGACACAGACCCAGTGAGTGAACTGGTAATGACAGTGCCACCACGTCCCTCAGCCACACACTCCATGGACCATGGACCTCTCATCAAAGACTCCAACATCAACTGACTTTGGCACACAAGTGACAGAGAAGACTGACATGAAGAGCTGCAGAAGTTGGAACAATTTTTACAATCCTGTGATGATTTTGTTATCAGGGGGATGATTCAAACTGTTGTTGAGTTCCATCCAGGATTGAGACTTTGTGATTGGCCTCTTCTCTACACATACTTTCATAATAAATCCTTGCCCGAGAGAAACAGACACCTGTGGTGCTGGTTAGGGAATCTAGACAACACCCCCACTGACACATATGTGGAGTACACGAGACTCGACTGCGTCATCACAGTTTTTGTCACCGAGTTCATTGCACGTGCAAGTCTGTGGTAAGCGCCACAGTTCAGGCCGAAAAATTCCACAATGATGATCATTAACTGACCGTATCTCCAAGTCACCAGTCCGTTATGTTAACCACTTCACCAACGTGACTGGTTCATTTCTGCTGATTGCCTTGGTGTCTCGTACCACAAAAACAAAAGTGGAAGTTGTCCAGGATGATCAGTGATGATGTGGTAGTGTGTGGGCTTTTGGATTGTCACGGTTTGTACAGGTACATATTATCTCCCCTTATAAAGGGGGACGATACACAGACACTCCATGTCATGACAACCATACAGAAAGACAATTAATACATTTTTTCTATACCTCAAAAAAGTTGCAGTAGATCGCAGCTTAGATGCTGTGTATAGACAACCAATAACTGTCTGACAGTATTTTTGTGCTCAGATGCTATGAAAAAAATAACCGAAACTGATTTGGGAATTTATAAAATGTTAGATGTATAGGCCACTTTCTGTAACCACTAAGTGCGCACAGATGGTGGTGTATGATGGTGTAAGGTGGTGTATGGTGGTGTAAGGTGGTGTATGGTGGTGTAAGGTGGTGTTTGGTGGTGTATGGTGGTGTATCGCCCAAGAAAATGAAATGTATGCACTACACAAATGACATTAGGAAGGGGTCTACGTTAACGAAATGAACAATAATGATGAAGACAGATCATACATACACAGACTAACAACGTCAATGACTTAATGTAGTATGGACAGCAACAGCAAACCATCACTGGTACCTTGCTACTGATTCTGTTTGATACAAAGGTAATTTCCACGAACATACATTTAATAGCATCGAAAAATATAATCCTTTCAACTGATCTTTATAGCACAGAATACTAGTCACTTAACAATATTGCTGATTGAGTCAATAAAATATCTCATACCTGAAGTTATCTTAAAATTTGTTTCTTCCTTTTATGAATTTATTTTCTTTGTCGAGGGATTCCAAGGTTATACGTTCAAGAGCGAAAGAGAAAGATGCATTTTTCTTTCTTTGTTCTTGCCTCATCTTCCGTACCCCTCCTGTGTCTCTATCCCCACTCCTGTGTCACTGTCCCCACTCCTGTGTCACTGTCCCCACTCCTGTGTCACTATCCCCACACCTGTGTCACTATCCCCACTCCTGTGTCACTATCCCCACTCCTGTGTCACTATCCCCACTCCTGTGTCACTATCCCCACACCTGTGTCACTATCCCCACTCCTGTGTCACTGACTCCACTCCTGTGTCACTGACTCCACTCCTGTGTCACTATCCCCATTCCTGTGTCACTATCCCCGCTTCTGTGTCACTATCCCCACTCCTGTGTCACTATCCCCACTCCTGTGTCACTATCCCCACTCCTGTGTCACTATCCCCACTCTTGTGTCACTATCCCTACTCCTGTGTCACTATCCCCACCCCTGTGTCACTATCCCCACTCCTGTGTCACTATCTCCACTCCACTCCTGCGTCACTATCCCCACTCCTGTGTCACTATCCCAACTCCTGTGTCACTATCCCCATACCTGTGTCAATATCCCCACTCCTGTGTCACTATCCCCACTCCTGTGTCACTATCCCTACTCCTGTGTCAATACCTCCACTCCTGTGTCACTATCCCCACTCCTGTGTCACTATCCCCACTTCTGTGTCACTATCTCGACTCCACTCCTGTGTCACTATCCCCACTCTTGTGTCACTGTCCCCACTCCTGTGTCACTATCCCCACTTCTGTGTCACTATCCCCACTCATGTGTCACTATTCCCACTTCTGTGTCAATATCCCCACTCATGTGTCACTATCCCCGCTCCTGTGTCACTATCCCCACTTCTGTGACACTATCCCCACTCATGTGTCACTATCCCCACACCTGTGTCACTATCCCCACACCTGTGTCACTATCCCCACTCCTGTGTCACTATCCCCACTCATATGTCACTATCCCCACTACTGTGTCACTATCCCCACTCCTGTGTCACTATCCCCACTCCTGTGTCATTATCCCCACTCCTGTGTCACTATCCCCACTCCTGTGTCACTATCCCCACACCTGTGTCACTATCCCCATTCCTGTGTCACTATCCCCACTCCTGTGTCACTATCCCCACTCCTGTGTCACTATCCCCGCTCCTGTGTCACTATCCCCGCTCCTGTGTCACTATCCCCGCTCCTGTGTCACTATCCCCACTCCTGTGTCACTATCCCCATTCCTGTGTCACTATCCCCACTCCTGTGTCACTATCCCCACTCCTGTGTCACTATCCCCATTGCTGTGTCACTATCCTCACTCCTGTGTCACTATCCCCACTCCTGTGTCACTATCCCCATTCCTATGTCACTATCCCCGCTCCTGTGTCACTATCCCCACTCCTGTGTCACTATCCCCACTCCTGTGTCACTATCCATACTCCTGTGTCACTATCCCCACTCCTGTGTCACTGTCCCCACTCCTGTGTCACTATCCCCACTCCTGTGTCACTATCTCCACTCCTGTGTCACTATCCCCACTCCTGTGTCACTATCCCCACTCCTGTGTCACTATCCCCACTCCTGTGTCACTATCCCCACTCCTGTGTCACAATCCCCACTCCTGTGTCACTATCCTCACTCCTGTGTCATTATCCCCACTTTCGTGTCACTATCCCCACTCCTGTGTCATTATCCCCACTCCTGTGTCACTAAACCCACTCCTGTGTCACTATCCCCACTCCTGTGTCATTATCCCCATTCCTGTGTCACTATCTCCACTCCTGTGTCACTATCCCCACTCCTGTGTCACTATCCCCACTCCGCTTTCGGTTCTGTTACACTCACCAAACTCACTATCCCCACTCTGCTCCTTTCGGCCGTCTAACACTCACCAAACTCACTGCTCCTGTCGGCTGTCTAACACTCACCAAACTCACTGCTCCTGTCGGCTGTCTAACACTCACCAAACTCACTGCTCCTGTTGGCTGTCTAACACTCACCAAACTCACTGCTCCTGTTGGCTGTCTAACACTCACCAAACTCACTGCTCCTGTCGGCTGTCTAACACTCACCAAACTCACTGCTCCTGTCGGCTGTCTAACACTCACCAAACTCACTGCTCCTGTCGGCTGTCTAACACTCACCAAACTCACTGCTCCTGTCGGCTGTCTAACACTCACCAAACTCCCTGCTCCTGTCGGTGTCTAACACTCACCAAACTCACTGCTCCTGTCGGCTGTCTAACACTCACCAAACTCACTGCTCCTGTCGGTGTCTAACACTCATCAAACTCACCGACGTTGTGGTCATCACGACAGTAGACATGCTGGCTGCAGAGTCTGTGACCATTGATGACAGTGATGATGTGTGACCATTGTTGACAGGGTTATGATGATAGGGATGACAGTGATGATGTGTGACCATTGTTGACAGGGCTATGGTGATAGGGTTGACAGTGATGATGTGTGACCATTGTTGACAGGGTTATGATGATAGGGATGACAGTGATGATGTGTGACCATTGTTGACAGGGCTATGGTGATAGGGTTGACAGTGATGATGTGTGACCATTGTTGACAGTGATGATGTGTGACCATTGTTGACAGTGATGATGTGTGACCATTGTTGACAGGGCTATGATGATAGGGATGACAGTGATGATGTGTGACCATTGTTGACAGGGCTATGGTGATAGGGATGACAGTGATGATGTGTGACCATTGTTGACACGGCTATGGTGATAGGGATGACAGTGATGATGTGTGACCATTGTTGACAGGGCTATGGTGATAGGGATGACAGTGATGATGTATGACCATTGTTGACAGGGCTATGGTGATAGGGATGACAGTGATGATGTGTGACCATTGTTGACAGGGCTATGGTGATAGGGATGACAGTGATGATGTATGACCATTGTTGACAGGGCTATGGTGATAGGGATGACAGTGATGATGTATGACCATTGTTGACAGGGCTATGGTGATAGGGATGACAGTGATGATGTGTGACCATTGTTGACAGGGCTATGGTGATAGGGATGACAGTGATGATGTGTGACCATTGTTGACAGGGCTATGGTGATAGGGATGACAGTGATGATGTGTGACCATTGTTGACAGGGCTATGGTGATAGGGATGACAGTGATGATGTATGACCATTGTTGACAGGGCTATGGTGATAGGGATGACAGTGATGATGTGTGACCATTGTTGACAGGCTATGGTGATAGGGATGACAGTGATGATGTGTGACCATTGTTGACAGGGTTATGATGATAGGGTTGACAGTGATGATGTGTGACCATTGTTGACAGGGTTATGATGATAGGGATGACAGTGATGATGTATGACCATTGTTGACAGGGCTATGGTGATAGGGATGACAGTGATGATGTATGACCATTGTTGACAGGGCTATGGTGATAGGGATGACAGTGATGATGTGTGACCATTGTTGACAGGGTTATGATGATAGGGATGACAGTGATGATGTGTGACCATTGTTGACAGGGTTATGATGATAGGGATGACAGTGATGATGTGTGACCATTGTTGACAGGGTTATGATGATAGGGTTGACAGTGATGATGTGTGACCATTGTTGACAGGGCTATGGTGATAGGGATGACAGTGATGATGTGTGACCATTGTTGACAGGGTTATGATGATAGGGTTGACAGTGATGATGTGTGACCATTGTTGACAGGGCTATGGTGATAGGGATGACAGTGATGATGTGTGACCATTGTTGACAGGGCTATGGTGATAGGGATGACAGTGATGATGTGTGACCATTGTTGACAGTGATGATGTGTGACCATTGTTGACAGTGATGATGTGTGACCATTGTTGACAGTGATGATGTGACCATTGTTGACAGTGATGATGTGTGACCATTGTTGACAGTGATGATGTGTGACCATTGTTGACAGTGATGATGTGTGACCATTGTTGACAGTGATGATGTGTGACCATTGTTGACAGTGATGATGTGTGACCATTGTTGACAGTGATGATGTGTGACCATTGTTGACAGGGTTATGGTGATAGGGATGACAGTGATGATGTGTGACCATTGTTGACAGGGTTATGATGATAGGGTTGACAGTGATGATGTGTGACCATTGTTGACAGGGTTATGGTGATAGGGATGACAGTGATGATGTGTGACCATTGTTGACAGGGTTATGATGATAGGGTTGACAGTGATGATGTGTGACCATTGTTGACAGGGCTATGGTGATAGGATGACAGTGATGATGTGTGACCATTGTTGACAGTGATGATGTGTGACCATTGTTGACAGGGTTATGATGATAGGGATGACAGTGATGATGTGTGACCATTGTTGACAGGGTTATGATGATAGGATGACAGTGATGATGTGTGACCATTGTTGACAGTGATGATGTGTGACCATTGTTGACAGTGATGATGTGTGACCATTGTTGACAGGTTATGATGATAGGGTTGACAGTGATGATGTGTGACCATTGTTGACAGGGTTATGATGATAGGGATGACAGTGATGATGTGTGACCATTGTTGACAGGGTTATGATGATAGGGATGACAGTGATGATGTGTGACCATTGTTGACAGTGATGATGTGTGACCATTGTTGACAGTGATGATGTGTGACCATTGTTGACAGGGTTATGATGATAGGGATGACAGTGATGATGTGTGACCATTGTTGACAGTGATGATGTGTGACCATTGTTGACAGGGTTATGATGATAGGGTTGACAGTGATGATGTGTGACCATTGTTGACAGGGTTATGATGATAGGGATGACAGTGATGATGTGTGACCATTGTTGACAGGGTTATGATGATAGGGATGACAGTGATGATGTGTGACCATTGTTGACAGTGATGATGTGTGACCATTGTTGACAGGGTTATGGTGATAGGGTTGACAGTGATGATGTGTGACCATTGTTGACAGGGTTATGATGATAGGGATGACAGTGATGATGTGTGACCATTGTTGACAGGGCTATGGTGATAGGGATGACAGTGATGATGGCATAGTGTTCCATGTGGGACTGACACTGCGAGACAGGGCTGTGTTCTACGCTTACTTGCATAATATGGCCTGGAGGCTACAGACACCTGCAGTGGTGGTCAAGAAATTTGAACAACACCTTCAATGATGCATCCATAAAATTATGGGATTCGGCTGTGCGGTCGTTGTCTTTTCACGGTGTACATGTACTCTGTGGAGATGCCGACCAGGCCGAGAAATATAGGAGTGATATTTGGTGTTTTGGGGTTTGTGTTTGGAGCGGTCTACGTGAACGTGTGACATAACAACTGTTCTTGTTACTTTTGTGTTTAAACATTTTGTCTTGTGTATCAGACAATGATAGTTTAAAGTGTGTGTGGGTCCATGGACATTACAGGTGAACTATTATCTGGAAAGTTGTAATTCCTTATCACTGTGTGTCTGATAAGTCTGTGTTTGTGTTAATTACGAGCTTTGACAGCACAAATAAATGTTCCTGTGGATTAATAATGTGATACTGAATTGAATTTAACTGAACTGAAATCGCACGATTTGTTTTGCTTTTTATTTGGGGAATTGGGGGTGGGGGTGGGGTGCGGGGGGTGGGAGGACTGATGGCGTACCATCCCACAACTCCTTACCAGCAGTCCAGTGCGCTAACTGCCTGGCCACGTTGTCTGGTGAGAGAGCTTTGCTGTCTGGACTTGATACGCCAACCAGCCAGACAGACCAACCCATGTCCTAGTCATCATAATTGATTCATCATCATCATCATGTGCCCTGCCGCATGGCGTTGGCGATCATGCCCTCCATATGCATCTGTCCCTTGTTGCCGCAAACACATCTTCCACCCTGTCCTCAGCCTCCCCGCAAGTTCGCCCAATATTTTCTCCCTGGTGTTCTCTTTATAAATAATAATAATAATTACAATATTTATATAGCGCAAAATCTTGATAAAATCAAATCTAAGCGCTGAAGCAGACCACACACGCACGCACGCACGCACGCACACACACACACACACACACACACACACACACACACACACACACACACACACACACACACGCATGGCTATAAATGGGGAGAAAGAATAAAAGCAATAAAAGCAAGAATAAAAGCAATGGAAAATTATAGAGAGCATAGCATATACAATTATATATTATAACCATGTGATTCCCCTCCGAGCGGAGACAGGCTGCAGAGGGGGGGGGGGGGGGATTGAGTGAGGTTAGGATTTTATGCAGAGGAGAAAAGGTGAGTTTTGAGAGCGGACTTGAAGGAGACAAAAGTAGGTTGCTGACGGACTGAGAGAGGAAGTTTGTTCCAGGAGAGTGGACCAGAAACAGAGAAGGCTCGTGGACCATAGGTATTGAGCTTAGTGCATGGAAAGGGAAAAGTCAGAGGATCGGAGGCAGAGCGGAGGGTACGTGAGGGAAGATAGATCTCAAGTAGGCTTGACAAGTAATCGGGGGCTGCGTTATTGAGGCTTTTGTAGCACATGGTGTCTAGTTTGTACTGTATGCGCTTTGATACAGGGAGCCAGTGAAGTTGTGCCAGGAGAGGAGATATGTGGTCAGCTTTTTTCTTTTTGAGTACAAGGCGTACAGCATTGTTTTGAATGCGCTGTAGGATGTGAATGGTGGAGGCAGGAAGACCAGACAGGAGTGAATTGCAATAGTCAATGCGAGACATTATGAAGGAGAGAACGAGTTTTGCAGTTGTTTCGACAGAGAGATACTTCCTGATCAGCCTTATACGATGGAGATGATAGTAGCAAGATCTGGCAGTTTGAGAAACAAAGTTGTTCATGGAGAGGGTAGAGTCAATGCAGACACCAAGGTTTTTAGCTGAATCAGAAATTGGGACTGATGTGTTACATAATGGGAGAGAAAGAGGAGGCAGTTGAGAAAGTTTAATAACAAATAATACACAAGTTACTTTTCGTTGGATCCCATCACACTGTGATATCATATATAACGATCATGTTGACAGAATCGCTAGAAGTGCAGCAATGAATAGGGCTGGCAGTACTAAACTTGGTTTGCCACTCTCTGAACATAAAATGAATGCTATATTAGAAAACAAAGTAAAAGCGCAAAGCAACCATCGCTCTTTCATCGCAAGTTACTAAATTTAGTAAAACCATAAAATGTATCTGTAGTGATTTTATAACAATTCCAGCCTTCCTGTTTTGACCAGGTGCTCTAATTTCCCTTTCTTCATAAAATGGCCTATAAATGTTGCCTGTCTTTTCCTAATCTTCTTTATCAATGATCTTCTTGTGTCTGCCTCCATCAAGACTGTCTCGTTTGGTTTCTTTGCTGTCCATGGAACTCTCAACATTCCTCATAGAAACCACATTTCGGCTGCCTCAATCTTGTTCTGGCTTTGCTTGTTGGCCGTCCACGTCCCACAACCGTATAACAGTATCGGTTCTATTAAAATTCAGGAACTCTTACTGATGTTAATTGATAGGCATTTGTTGGTAAGAATGTTTTTCAATTTCTTGAATGCTGTTTTGGCTTGACTTAGCCGATTCTGCCAGCTATTTCTGATTTACATCTGCCGTCTGGTGAGATGATCATTCCCAGATACTTAAACTTATCAACCTGTCTCAAAGTTGTTCCGTTTGCTGCTATTTTGCATGAGGGGATTTCATTTTTTTGCTGATTATCATGACTTCAGTCTTCTTGCTATTTAGCTCCAACCCTTAAACTTTGCTTTCTATTTCTTTTATATTCACAAGGTTTTGTAGGTCCCTTTTATTCTCTGCAATTAGCACGGTGTCATCTGCGTAACGAATGTTGTTTGTCATTCCTCCACCAACCTTTATCCCAGGACATTCTTCTAGGTTTCTCATGATGATTTCGCTGTAAAGTGAAAACAAATCTGGTGACAGAACACAACCCTGCCTGACCCCTCTGATTGCTGATGAAACATATCAATTCATCTGATTGATGCTGTTTGACTTTCAGACGCTCCAGACCAAACAAGGCCGACAGAATGGCAAGCCCTGTCACAACGTGTACCACACACACACTGCACAGAGGCACCAACACAGGACCTGCTTCATCAGGTGACAACTCGCAGGAAGACAGTACCGATGCCGGCAATAATTACTGCAGTCCTCAAACACCAGCAGACAACAACAATTACCCCTACACAGCTTTACGTCAGGGCGGTCTCACCAACACTAACCAACAACCACAAGGACGTGGTATTTCCGGAGGACCACAGAAACAAGAGCAGAGCACTCCTGGCAGACGACATCAAGAAGGGCACATTACTTCCCAAAGACCACTCCATGACGGGCAGATCGTCTCTGGAAGACAGCATATGATCCCTGACCTAGGGCAACAAGGGCAGAACACCGCTGGTAAACGACAGCAGAGAGGACAAATCACCTTCACTGGACTACGCCAACAAGGGCAGTTCACCCCGTCCACTTCCTGCTTTTCTGTCACCCCGACATATGAAATGCAAACAGAACTGTGTCAAGGTCACGCACCATGTGGAAGGCAAGAGGAGCTACAGAACAGCCAGGATGAAGGTGTCGTGTCATCACTTTTGCTGGTTCAGCTGCTGAAAGTGCTGTGCGAACTGGTGCTGTGAGTAATTATTCCCGTGACAGACATTCCTATCTGGAAATCATCGCTGACGATGTTGATGTCATTGCAGGCACTGATGGTGAATGCAGTCACCTAACCAGGCCTTCCGGCAGCCAGGTCCATATAACTGACGACAAAAATGGTAACAGTGTTTATCTCAAGGCTAAAGTCCCTGTTGATGATTATACGTGCAATTATCCCCAAACTGAAGTCAGTCTTGATGATGGCTACCTGAAACCAAAAGGCTTTCTTGGTAATGATGATGACGGTAACTTCAAAGTCAGAGTCATTCTAGGTGATGATGATGATGGCAAGCTAAAAACCAACGTCGTAATTGTTAACGACGACGATGATAATCTCGAAGCAAAGGTCCGTAATGACGATGACGATAAACTGAAAACTGAGGTCTCCAATGACAGTGACGATTGTCTGAAAACCAAATGTCTCCTACATGATGATGTCCGTCTGGAAGCTATAGTGATTCCTGGTGACCATGGCACCGATAATAACTCCATGTCTAAAGTCACTTTTGGTGGTGATGATGATGATGATGATGGTGATGAGGAGGAGGAGGAGGATAACAATGAAACCCTCAAATCTAAGATTGTATGTAATGATTAAAATAATGAAGTTGTCCTTGATGACAATGATGGTGGCAATGATGGCAAACTGTTAGCTGACGTTGATAACGATGATGATGATGGCAAAGTGTTAGCTGACATTGGTGACAATGATGATGGCAAAGTGTTAGCTGTAGTTGGTGACGATGATGATGATGGCAAAGTGTTAGCTGATGTTATGACGATGATGATGGCAAACTGTTAGCTGTAGTTGGTGACGATGATGATGATGGCAAAGTGTTAGCTGATGTTATGATGATGATGATGGCAAACTGTTAGCTGTAGTTGGTGACGATGATGATGATGGCAAAATGTTAGCTGATGTTATGACGATGATGATGGCAAAGTGTTAGCTGATGTTATGACGATGATGATGGCAAAGTGTTAGCTGATGTTATGACGATGATGATGGCAAAGTGTTAGCTGATGTTATGACGATGATGATGGCAAAGTGTTAGCTGATGTTATGACGATGATGATGGCAAAGTGTTAGCTGATGTTATGACGATGATGATGGCAAAGTGTTAGCTGATGTTATGACGATGATGATGGCAAAGTGTTAGCTGAAGTTGGTGACGATGATGATGATGGCAAAGTGTTAGCTTAAGTTGGTGACGATGATGATGGCAAAGTGTTAGCTGATGTTGATGACGATGATGATGATGGCAAAGTGTTAGCTGAAGTTGGTGACAATGATGATGGCAAAGTGTTAGCTGACGTTGGTGACGATGATGATGATGGCAAAGTGTTAGCTGACGTTATGACGATGATGATGGCAAAGTGTTAGCTGACGTTGATGACGATGATGATGGCAAAGTGTTAGCTGACGTTGATGATGATGATGATGATGATGGCAAAGTGTTAGCTGACGTTGATGACGATGATGATGATGGCAAAGTGTTAGCTGACGTTGATGACGATGATGATGATGGCAAAGTGTTAGCTGAAGTTGGTGACGATGATGATGATGGCAAAGTGTTAGCTGACGTTGGTGACGATGATGATGATGGCAAAGTGTTAGCTGACGTTGATGACGATGATGATGATGGCAAAGTGTTAGCTGACGTTGATGACGATGATGATGATGGCAAAGTGTTAGCTGACGTTGGTGACAATGATGATGATGGCAAAGTGTTAGCTGACGTTGATGACGATGATGATGATGGCAAAGTGTTAGCTGACGTTGATGACGATGATGATGATGGCAAAGTGTTAGCTGACGTTGGTGACAATGATGATGGCAAAGTGTTAGCTGACGTTGGTGACGATGATGATGGCAAAGTGTTAGCTGACGTTGGTGACAATGATGATGATGGCAAAGTGTTAGCTGACGTTGATGACGATGATGATGATGGCAAAGTGTTAGCTGACGTTGGTGACGATGATGATGATGGCAAAGTGTTAGCTGACGTTGATGATGATGATGATGATGGCAAAGTGTTAGCTGACGTTGATGACGATGATGATGATGGCAAAGTGTTAGCTGACGTTGATGATGATGATGATGATGGCAAAGTGTTAGCTGACGTTGATGATGATGATGATGATGGCAAAGTGTTAGCTGACGTTGATGACAATGATGATGATGGCAAAGTGTTAGCTGACGTTGGTGACGATGATGGCAAAGTGTTAGCTGACGTTGATGACGATGATGGCAAAGTGTTAGCTGACGTTGGTGACGATGATGATGATGGCAAAGTGTTAGCTGACGTTGATGACGATGATGATGATGGCAAAGTGTTAGCTGACGTTGATGATGATGATGGCAAACTGTTAGCTGACGTTGGTGACGATGATGATGATGGCAAACTGTTAGCTGACGTTGGTGACGATGATGATGGCAAACTGTTAGCTGACGTTGGTGACAATGATGATGATGGCAAACTGTTAGCTGACGTTGATGATGATGATGATGATGGCAAAGTGTTAGCTGATGTTGGTGACAATGATGATGGCAAAGTGTTAGCTGATGTTGGTGACAATGATGATGGCAAAGTGTTAGCTGATGTTGGTGACAATGATGATGGCAAAGTGTTAGCTGACGTTGGTGACAATGATGATGGCAAAGTGTTAGCTGATGTTGGTGACAATGATGATGGCAAAGTGTTAGCTGATGTTGGTGACAATGATGATGATGGCAAAGTGTTAGCTGACGTTGGTGACAATGATGATGGCAAAGTGTTAGCTGATGTTGGTGACAATGATGATGGCAAAGTGTTAGCTGATGTTGGTGACAATGATGATGATGGCAAAGTGTTAGCTGATGTTGGTGACAATGATGATGGCAAAGTGTTAGCTGACGTTGGTGACAATGATGATGATGGCAAAGTGTTAGCTGATGTTATGATGATGATGATGATGGCAAAGTGTTAGCTGAAGTTGATGACGATGATGATGATGGCAAAGTGTTAGCTGATGTTATGATGATGATGATGATGGCAAACTGTTAGCTGACGTTGATGACGATGATGATGATGGCAAAGTGTTAGCTGATGTTATGATGATGATGATGATGGCAAAGTGTTAGCTGAAGTTGGTGACAATGATGATGGCAAAGTGTTAGCTGACGTTGATGATGATGATGATGATGATGATGGGAAACCGTTAGCTGAAGTTGGTGACAATGATGATGGCAAACTGTTAGCTGAAGTTGGTGACAATGATGATGGCAAACTGTTAGCTGAAGTTGGTGACAATGATGATGGCAAACTGTTAGCTGAAGTTGGTGACAATGATGATGGCAAAGTGTTAGCTGAAGTTGGTGACAATGATGATGGCAAAGTGTTAGCTGACGTTGATGATGATGATGATGATGATGATGGGAAACCGTTAGCTGAAGTTGGTGACGATGATGATGGTAAACTGTTAGCTGATGTTGGTGACGATGATGATGATGGCAAAGTGTTAGCTGAAGTTGGTGACGATGATGATGGTAAACTGTTAGCTGAAGTTGGTGACGATGATGATGATGGCAAAGTGTTAGCTGATGTTGATGACGATGATGATGATGGCAAAGTGTTAGCTGATGTTGGTGACAATGATGATGGCAAAGTGTTAGCTGATGTTATGACGATGATGATGATGGCAAAGTGTTAGCTGACGTTGGTGACGATGATGATGATGGCAAAGTGTTAGCTGACGTTGGTGACGATGATGATGATGGCAAAGTGTTAGCTGACGTTGATGACGATGATGATGATGGCAAAGTGTTAGCTGACGTTGGTGACGATGATGATGATGGCAAAGTGTTAGCTGATGTTGGTGACAATGATGATGGCAAAGTGTTAGCTGACGTTGGTGACAATGATGATGGCAAAGTGTTAGCTGACGTTGATGATGATGATGATGATGGCAAAGTGTTAGCTGACGTTGGTGACAATGATGATGGCAAAGTGTTAGCTGACGTTGGTGACGATGATGATGATGGCAAAGTGTTAGCTGACGTTGATGACGATGATGATGATGGCAAAGTGTTAGCTGAAGTTGGTGACGATGATGATGATGGCAAAGTGTTAGCTGACGTTGGTGACGATGATGATGATGGCAAAGTGTTAGCTGACGTTGGTGACAATGATGATGGCAAAGTGTTAGCTGAAGTTGGTGACGATGATGATGATGGCAAAGTGTTAGCTGATGTTGGTGACAATGATGATGGCAAAGTGTTAGCTGATGTTGGTGACAATGATGATGGCAAAGTGTTAGCTGATGTTGGTGACAATGATGATGGCAAAGTGTTAGCTGATGTTGGTGACAATGATGATGATGGCAAAGTGTTAGCTGAAGTTGGTGACGATGATGATGATGGCAAAGTGTTAGCTGAAGTTGGTGACGATGATGATGATGGCAAAGTGATGGCTGAAGTTGGTGACGATGATGATGGCAAACTGTTAGCTGATGTTGGTGATGATGATGATGATGGCAAACTGTTAGCTGAAATTGGTGACGATGATGATGATGGCAAAGTGTTAGCTGAAATTGGTGATGATGATGATGATGATGGCAAACTGTTAGCTGAAATTGGTGATGATGATGATGATGGCAAAGTGTTAGCTGAAATTGGTGATGATGATGATGATGATGGCAAACTGTTAGCTGAAATTGGTGATGATGATGATGATGGCAAACTGTTAGCTGAAATTGGTGATGATGATGATGATGGCAAAGTGTTAGCTGAAGTTGGTGACAATGATGATGGCAAACTGTTAGCTGAAGTTGGTGACGATGATGATGATGGCAAACTGTTAGCTGAAGTTGGTGACGATGATGATGATGGCAAACTGTTAGCTGAAGTTGGTGATGATGATGATGATGGCAAACTGTTAACTGAAGTTGGTGACAATGATGATGGCAGAAACAAAAAGAGTGACAGAAAAGAAAAAAAATTCTACCACAGAATGTTCAGAATATGGGGATGCTATTTACTCTGAAAGATTCCTGATCGCTCTGTTAGCCAAACGTGTTAGCAAGATTTTCTCAGCTCTAAACGGATGGATATTTACCAGAATTAGGCCAAAGATGTGAGTTTTTAAGGAGTAACGAGTGCCTAACCTGGGATGTCTTAGCACCAAGGTGAAGGTCAAAGGGACATAAAAACTGCCCACAATTAGGAGTGTTAGAGGAAGGTGTTTTAACAGAACTTTCTCCATGTGTTTTCACTGTTGTGATTGTCTACCATTGTGCTCACTTCACGTCGAGTTGTCTGTCATTTCATAGATATTTTAGGTCACAGTGACCTTGAGAATACAGAATCGGGATTTTCTTTCATCGATTTTAAACAAAACCAACAAAAAGAGATATTCTTAGAATGTTTGTAAGCTTTGTGTTGTTTGTTTGTTTGTTTGTTTGTTTTTTTGTTTGTTTGTTTGTTGCTCTTGTTGGTGTTTGTTTGTTGTTGTTTTGTTGTTGTTGCTTTTTTACTTCTTTTTATTGCTGTTTTCTGTCCACCCATCCAACAAAGCAGCAGCCAGCCATTGTGTGTTATTTATCCATCTGATGTATTCCATGTATGCTTCTTTCTTGCGTAGGCCCAGTACTGTATATATTTTTTGATTAATTTTTACTGTTTCTTTCTTTTGTAATCCATCATACCAGTAAGCCTTTAGTTTATTTCGTCTTTGTTCCTACAATGACCTACCTATATATATATGCATATATGTATATGTATACATAGTAGTAGGCATCCTTCAGTCTCGGAAGACTATGGAGTTGCGCTCTATGTATACATACACACACATATATATAGAGAGAGAGGGATAGATAGATAGATAGATAGATAGATAGATAGATAGATAGATAGATAGATAGGCAGACTAGACAGAGATTAGACAGATTAGATAGATAAAGATAGATAGATAGATAGATAGACAGATAGATAGATAGATAGATAGATAGATAGATAGATAGATAGATAGATAGATAGATAGATAGATAGATAGATAGATAGATATACGTGTGTGTGTGTGTGTGTGTGTGTGTGTGTGTTCTGTGTGTATGAGCGTGCAGCGAATGTGTGTATATTTGTGAGCATGTGCGTGCTTGTGTGTATGTGTGTGTTTTCATGTGCGTATTTGTATGTATAAACCCCGCACTGACGTATATGAAAAACTTGTTTAATTCTGTATATTTTCCCCTTGTACACCCTTTTTATTAGTAGTAGTAGTATCTGTTATTGCTGCTATATTACACAAACCCAATAACACCCCCTTTCCTGTGATGTTCCTATGTGTGCGCATTTATATGAGTACATTGATGTGTTTATGTTTGCTTTATAATGTCTCTGTTTGCTTTCTGGGGCGGGGGTTGGGATGGGATCAAGTGAATTTATTGTTTTAAATCATCACCAAATATTACCACCATCTATAATTTGCCTTTTTTTAAAAAATATCACCACTATCTATGATTTCCCTTTTTTTTAAATATCACCACCATCTATTTCCAATTTTATGTTATGATATTTATCAACTCAGTTTATACATGTACAGCACTGATATATTAGTATTAATGTCGGTCTATGTTTGTACCGCGGTAATGTACTGCCATGACAATGCTTATCATTAAGGCTAGAATCTCTGCGCAAAGAATAAACAGGTAGGGCGAGACTGGATATCCTTGCCTACATCCCCTTTCTATATTAAACCATTCTGTAGCCTGGCCGTTTATAATAACAGCCAATTTTATGTTTTTATAGAAAGCTTCAATCCAGCGACAAAGGCCAATTCCAAAGCTATAAGCTCTCAAAACTTTGAGCATAAATCCCCAATCAAGTGAATCAAAAGCTTTTGTAACATTGTAACACACACAACCTGACCACCCATCACCTGTACTCCATCACAGTAACATTGTAACACACACAACCTGACTACCCACCACCTGTACTCCATCACAGTAACATTGTAACACACACAACCTGACCACCCATCACCTGTACTCCATCACAGTAACATTGTAACACACACAACCTGACTACCCACCACCTGTACTCCATCACAGTAACATTGTAACACACACAACCTGACCACCCACCACCTGTACTCCATCACAGTAACATTGTAACACACACACAACCTGACCACCCACCACCTGTACTCCATCACAGTAACATTGTAACACACACAACCTGACCACCCACCACCTGTACTCCATCACAGTAACATTGTAACACACACAACCTGACCACCCACCACCTGTACTCCATCACAGTAACATTGTAACACACACAACCTGACCACCCACCACCTGTACTCCATCACAGTAACATTGTAACACACACAACCTGACTACCCACCACCTGTACTCCATCACAGTAATATTGTAACACACACAACCTGACCACCCACCACCTGTACTCCATCACAGTAACATTGTAACACACACAACCTGACTACCCACCACCTGTACTCCATCACAGTAACATTGTAACACACACAACCTGACCACCCACCACCTGTACTCCATCACAGTAACATTGTAACACACAACCTGACCACCCACCACTGTACTCCATCACAGTAACATTGTAACAACACAACTGACCATCCACCAACCTGTACTCCATCACAGTAACATTGTCACATTGTAACACACACAACGTGACCACCCACCAACATTGTAACATTATGAATACACATATCAGTACAATGACACACATAATCAATGAATACACATATCAGTACAATGGCACACATAACGTATGAATACACATATCAGTACAATGGCACACATAATGTATGAATACACATATCAGTACAATGACACATAATGTATGAATACACATATCAGTACAATGGCACACATAATGTATGAATACACATATCAGTACAATGGCACACATAATGTATGAATACACATATCAGTACAATGGCACACATAATGTATGAATACACATATCAGTACAACGGCACACATAATGTATGAATACACATATCAGTACAATGACACACATAATCTATGAATACACATATCAGTACAATGGCACACATAATGTATGAATACACATCAATGCAATGGCACACATACTCTATGAATACACATATCAATACAATGACACACATAATCTATGAATACACATATCAGTGCAATGGCACACATAATCTATGAATACACATAATACAATGGCACACATACTCTATGAATACACATATCAATACAATGGCACACATAATCTATGAATACACATATCAGTGCAATGACACACATAATGTATGAATACACATATCAGTGCAATGGCACACATAATGTATGAATACACACATCAATGCAATGGCACACATACTCTATGAATACACATATCAATACAATGGCACACATAATGTATGAATACACACATCAATGCAATGGCACACATAATCTATGAATACACATATCAATGCAATGGCACACATACATGTAATCTATGAATACAAATATCATTGCAATGGCACACATAATCTATAAATACACATATCAGTGCAATGGCAGACATAACCTATGAATACACATATCAGTGCAATGGCACACATAATCTATAAATACACATATCAGTGCAATGGCACACATAATCTATAAATACACATATCAATACAATGGCACACATAACCTATAAATACACATATCAATGCAATGGCACACATAATCTATAAATACACATATCAGTGCAATGGCACACATAATGTATGAATACACATATCAATGCAATGGCACACATAATGTATGAATACACATATCAATGCAATGGCACACATAATGTATGAATACACATATCAGTACAATGGCACACATAATGTATGAATACACATATCAATACAACGGCACACATAATGTATGAATACACATATCAGTGCAAAGGCACACATAATGTATGAATACACATATCAATACAATGGCACACATAATTTATGAATACACATATCAGTGCAATGGCACACATAATGTATGAATACACATATCAATACAATGGCACACATAATGTATGAATGCACACATCAGTGCAATGGCACACATTATCTATGAATACACATATCAGTACAATGGCACACATAATGTATGAATACACATATCAGTGCAATGGCACACATAATGTATGAATACACATATCAGTGCAATGGCTAACATAATGTATGAATACACATATCAATACAATGGCACACATAATGTATGAATACACATATCAATACAATGGCACACATAATGTATGAATACAGATATCAATACAATGGCACACATAATGTATGAATACACATATCAGTGCAATGGCACACATAATGTATGAATACACATATCAGTGCAATGGCACACATAATGTATGAATACACATATCAATACAATGGCACACATAATGTATGAATACACACATCAGTGCAATGGCACACATTATCTATGAATACACATATCAGTACAATGGCACACATAATGTATGAATACACATATCAGTGCAATGGCACACATAATGTATGAATACACATATCAGTGCAATGGCTAACATAATGTATGAATACACATATCAATACAA
>CM060311.1:100237012-100262012 GCA_030674185.1 Monoplex corrugatus | reverse complement strand
ACAATACACTTAACACTGTACAATACACTTAACACTGTACAATACCCTTAACACTGTACAATACGCTTAACAATGTACAATACCCTTAACACTGTACAATACCCTAAACACTGTACAATACCCTAAACACTGTACAATACCCTTAACACTGTACAATACCCTTAACACTGTACAATACCCTTAACACTGTACAATACCCATAACACTGTACAATACCCTTAACACTGTACAATACCCTTAATACTGTACAATACGCTTAACACTGTACAATACGCTTAACACTGTACAATACCCTTAACACTGTACAATACCCTTAACACTGTACAATACCCTTAACACTGTACAATACCCATAACACTGTACAATACGCTTAACACTGTACAATACCCTTAACACTGTACAATACCCTTAACACTGTACAATACCCTTAACACTGTACAATACACTTAACACTGTACAATACCCTTAACTCTGTACAATACCATTAACACTGCACAATACCCTTAACACTGTACAATACCCTTAACACTGTACAATACCCTTAACACTGTACAATACCCTTAACACTGTACAATACCCTTAACACTTACAATACCCTTAACACTCTACAATACCCTAAACAATGTACAATACCTTTAACACTGCACAATACCCTAAGCACTGTCATCATCAGGTGCCCTGCCGCATGGCGTTGGCGATCATGGACTTCTATCTGTCTCTATCTCTTGTTGCCCCCAGCATCTCTCCCACCCCCCTCGTCCCCAGCCACTGTTCAAGTCCGTCCAGCATTTACTCCCTGGGTCTACCTGGTGCTCTCTTTCCCTCCAGCTTTCCCGTTGTGACCAGGTGCTCCAAATCTCCCTTCCTCATAAAATGGCCTATAAATGTTGCCTTTCTTTTCCTAATCTTCCTTATGAGTGATCTACTTGTATCTGCCTCCATCAAGACTGTCTCGTTTGTTTTCTTTGCTGTCCATGCAACTCTCAACAGTCTTCCTAGAAACCACATCTCAGCTGCCTCAATATTGTTAGGGCTTTGTTTGTTGACTGTCCACGCCTCACATCCGTACAACAGTATTGGTTCTATATAACATTCAAGAACTCTCTTCCTAATGTTACTTGATAGGCGTTTGTTGGTAAGAATGCGTTTCATCTTCTTGAATGCTGTTTGGGCTTGGCTGATTCTGCTGGCTATTTCTGATGTGCATCTGCCATCCGGTGAAATGACCGTTCCCAGGTATTTAAACTTATCAACCTGTTTCATGGTTGTTCCATTTTGCATGAGGGGATTTCATGTTTTTTACTGATCACCATGACTTCAGTCTTCCTGCTGTTTAGTTCCAACCCCTTACCTTTGCTTTCTATTTCTAGTATATTCACAAGGTTTTGTAGGTCCCTTTCATTTTCTGCAATTAGCACGGTGTCATCTGCGTATCGAACATTGTTTATCATTTTCCCTCCAATCTTTAATCCAGGGTCTTCCTCTAGGTTTCTCATGATGTTTTCAGTGTAAAGTGAAAACAGATCTGGTAACAAAACACAACCTTGTCTGACTCCTCTTTTGATGTTTTAGAAAGAGCTTATGTCGTTTTCTATTCTCATTGCAGCTGTTTTTGCCAAAACATATTTCTGATTATTCGTAGATCTTTTCCATCAATATTGAGTCTTTCTAGTTGGTTGATCAATTCATCATATCTTACCCGATCGAAAGCCTTGGTATAATCAACAAAGCATAGATATAAATCCTTATTCAACTCGATTGACATCTCTATGATAGTTCTTAGGGTGTATATGGCATTAATAGTTCCTTTCCCTTCCATAAATCCACACCGTTCTTCTGCTATTTCTTTTTTGATTCTACTCCTTGTCCTCATCATGATTATTCTTAAAATTAATAGGAGTTTTGTTACATGACTCATCAAGCTGATCGTACGATGGAGTTCGCATTGTATGGACTCTGTCTTCTTGGGAAGTGCAATGAAAATTGATTTTGACATATCTTTGGGGATTTTTCCAGTCTCATAAATTTCATTTAGGAGGACTGTTATTTTTTCTATACCAAATTCCTCCAGGGCTTTAATCATCTATGTTGTAATGTTGTCTGGTCCTGGGGCTTTTCCTGGTTTCATCTGTTTCAGTGCTGCTCTAATTTTATTTTTCATTATGGGTGGTCTTTCAAAGTTCTTTCTTATAATGTGTTCTTCGTTTCTGTCATCTTCAAAAAGGTCTTTAATGTACTCTCCCCATCTGTCTAATATTTTTCTTTTTCTATGATAAGCGTACCATCTTTCTATTATAAGCAACCAGTTGATGTGCATGTATTTTTCCTGTGGACAATTTCTTCAGTTCTTCTGTATATACCCTGAGGATCCGTTTTGTGTCGGTCTTCTATTTCTTTGCATTTTGTTTTCAGCCAAACTACCTTAGCTTCATTGCACGTATTCCTGATTTCTTTGTTTATCTTCCTGTATATCTCCTCGTTTCTCTTTTCCTTCCTCCGTTCCTCAATCAAGCCTAGAATTTCTTTTGTCATCCAGTACTTTTTTGCTTTTCTATCTAATTTAGGGATTTCTTCAAACTATGCTGACTACAAACAATGCTGACTACAAACTATGCTGACTACAAAATATGCTGACTACAAACAATGCTGACTACAAACTATGCTGACTACAAAGTATGCTGACTACAAAGTATGCTGACTGCAAACTATGCTAAATACAATAAATCGAGCTACAAACTATGCTGACCACAAACTATGCTGACCACAGACTATGCTGACCACAAACTATGCTGACCACAAACTATGCTGACCACAGGCTATGCTGACCACAAACTATGCTGACCACAAACTATGCTGACCACAAACTATGCTGACCACAAACTATGCTGACCACAAACTATGCTGACTACAAACTATGCTGACAACAAACTACGATGACTACAAACTTTGCTTACTACAAACTATGCTAACCACAAACTATGCTGACTACAAACTATGCTGACCACAAACTATTCTGACTACTAATTATGCTGACTACAAACTGTGCTGACTACAAACTATGCTAACTACAAACTATGATGACTACAAACTATGCTGACTACAAACTATGCTGACAACAAACTATTCTGACTACTAATTATGCTGACTACAAACTATGCTGACCACAAACTGTGCTGACTACAAACTATGCTGACTACAAACTATGCTGACTACAAACTATGCTGACCACAAAACTATTCTGACTACTAACTATGCTGACTACAAAATATGCTGAGTACTAACTATGCTGACTACAATCCATGCTGACTAATAACTATGCTGACTACTAATTATGCTGACTCCAAACTATGCTGACTAATAACTATGCTGACTACTAATTATGCTGGCTACAAAATATGCTGACTAATAACTATGCTGAATACAAAATATGCTGAGAACTAACTATGCTGACTAATAACTATGCTGACTAATAACTATGCTGACAAATAACTATGCTGACTAACAACTATGCTGACTAATAACTATGCTGACTACAAATTATAATACAGACATGAAAACAAGAAAAGACAAACACAGGACATAATACAGACATGGAAACAGGACATAATACAGACATGGAAACAGGACAACACAAAGACAGGACATAATACAGACATGGAAACAGGAAAAGACAAAGACAGGACATAATACAGACATGGAAACAGGACATAATACAGACATGGAAACAGGACAACACAAAGACAGAACATAATACAGACATGGAAACAGGACAACACAAAGACAGAACATAATACAGACATGGAAACAGGACAACACAAAGACAGGGACATAATACATACATGGAAACAGGACAACACAAAGACAGGACATAATACAGACATGAAAACAGGACAACACAAAGACAGGGACATAATACATACATGGAAACAGGACAACACAAAGACAGGGACATAATACAGACATGGAAACAGGACAACACAAAGACAGGGACATAATACATACATGGAAACAGGACATAATACAGACATGGAAAAAGGACAACACAAAGACAGGGATATTATACAGACATGGAAACAGGACATAATACAGACATGGAAACAGGACAACACAAAGACAGCACATAATACAGACATGGAAACAGGACAACACAAAGACAGGACATAATACAGACATGGAAACAGGACATAATACAGACATGGAAACAGGAAAAGACAAAGACAGGACATAATACAGACATGGAAACAGGACAAGACAAAGACAGGACATAATACAGACATGGAAACAGGAAAAGACAAAGACAGGACATAATACAGACATGGAAACAGGACAAGACAAAGACAGGACATAAAACAGACATGAAACAGGACATAATACAGACATGGAAACAGGAAAAGACAAAGACAGGACATAATACAGACATGGAAACAGGACATAATACAGACATGGAAACAGGAAAAGACAAAGACAGGACATAATACAGACATGGAAACAGGACAAGACAAAGACAGGACATAAAACAGACATGGAAAACAGGACATAATACAGACATGGAAACAGGAAAAGACAAAGACAGGACATAAAAGACATGGAAACAGAACAACACAAAGACAGGACATAATACAGACATGGAAACAGGACATAATACAGACAAGGAAACAGAACAACACAAAGACCGGACATAATACAGACATGGAAACAGAACAACACAAAGACAGGACATAATACAGACATGGAAACAGAACAACACAAAGACAGGACATAATACAGACAGGGAAACAGGACATAATACAGACATGGAAACAGAACAACACAAAGACAGGACATAATACAGACAGGGAAACAGGACATAATACAGACATGGAAACAGAACAACACAAAGACAGGACATAATACAGACATGGAAACAGAACAACACAAAGACAGGACATAATACCAGACATGGAAACAGAACAAACAAAGACAGGACATAATACAGACAGGAAACAGGACATAATACAGACATGGAAACAGAACAACACAAAGACAGGACATAATACAGACATGGAAACAGGACATAATACAGACATGGAAACAGGACATAATACAGACATGGAAACAGGAAACGACAAAGACAGGACATAATACAGACATGGAAACAGGACATCATACAGACATGAAAACAGGACAACACAAAGACAGGACATAATACAGACATGGAAACAGGAAAAGACAAAGACAGAACATAATACAGACATGGAAACAGGACATAATACACACTTGAAAACAGGACAAGACAAAGAGAGGACATAATACAGACTGGAAACAGGACATAATACAGACATGGAAACAGGAAAAGACAAAGAGAGGACATAATACAGACATGGAAACAGGACAAGACAAAGACAGGACATAATACAGACATGGAACAGGAAACAAAGACAGGACATAATACAACATGGAAAAACAAACAAAGACAGACATAATACAGACATGGAAACAGAAAAACAAAGACAGGACATAATACAGACATGGAAACAGGACAAATAAGACAGGCATATACAGACATAAACAGGACAGACAAGACAGGACATAATACAGAATGGAACAGACACAAACGGACATAAACAATGAAACAGGACACAAAAACAGGACATAATACAGACATGGAAACAGGACAAAAAGACAGACTAAACAACATGGAAAAGACAAACAAAAGACATATAAGACATGAAACAGACAAACTAAAGAAGGACATAATACAGACATGGAAACAGGACAACATAAAGACAGGACATAATACAGACATGGAAACAGGACAAAAAAGACAGACATAATACAGACATGAAACAGAACACAAAGACAGGACATAATACAGCATGGAAAAGGAAAACAAAGACAGGACATAAACGACAGAAACAGACAAGCAAACAGGACATAATACAGAATGAAACAGGAAACAAAGACAGGACATAATACAGACATGGAAACAGGACAACACAAAGACAGGACATAATACACATGGAAACAGGACAAATACAAAAAGGACATAAACAGGAAAAACAACATAAACAGGACATAATACAGACATGGAAAACAGACAATAAAGACAGGACATAATACAGACATGGAAACAGGACAACACAAAGACAGGACATAATACAGACATGGAAACAGGACAACATAAAGACAGGACATAATACAGACATGGAAACAGGACAAGACATAAAGACAAGGACATAATACAGACATGGAAACAGGACAAACAAAGACAGGACATAATAAGACATGGAAACAGGACAAACAAAGACAGGACATAATACAGACATGGAAACAGGACATAATACAGACATGGAACAGAATACAAGACATGGAAACAGAACAAAGACAGACATAATACAGACATGGAAACAGGACAAGACAAAGACAGGACATAATACAGACATGGAAACAGGAAAACAACAGACAGGACATAATACAGACATGGAAACAGGACAAATACAGACAGGAATAATACAGGACATGGAAACAGGACACACAAGACAGGACATATAAGACATGGAAACAGGACAACATAAAGACAGGAATAAATAACACATGGAAACAGGACAAAGAAAAGACAGGACATAATACAGACATGGAAACAGGACAACACAAAGACAGGACATAATACAGACATGGAAACAGGACAAACAAGACAGACATAATACAGACATGGAAACAGGACAACACAAAGACAGGACATAATACAGCATGGAAACAGGACAACAAAGACAGGACATAATACAGACATGGAAACAGGACAAACAAGACATGACATAATACAGACATGGAAACAGGACAAGCATAAAGACAGGACATAATACAGACATGGAAACAGGACAACACAAAGACAGGACATAATACAGACATGGAAACAGGACAACATAAGACAGGACATAATACAGACATGGAAAAGACAACACAAAGACAGGACATAATACAGACATGGAAACAGGACAACATAAAGACAGGACATAATACAGGACATGGAAAACAAAAGGACATAATCAAAGACAGGACAATAACATTAGACATGGAAACAGGAAAAGACAAAGACAGGCATAATACAGACATGGAAACAGGACAACATAAAGACAAGACATAATACAGACATGGAAACAGGACAACATAAAAACAGGACAAAATACAGACATGGAAACAGGACAAGACAAAGACAGGAAATAATACAGACATGGAAACAGGACAACATAAAGACAGGACAAAATACAGACATGGAAACAGAACAACATAAAGACAGGACATAATACAGACCTGGAAACAGGACAACACAAAGACAGGACATAATACAGACATGGAAACAGGACATAATACAGACATGGAAACAGGACAACACAAAGACAGGACATAATACAGTCATGGAAACAGGACAACACAAAGACAGGACATAATACAGACATGGAAACAGGACAACACAAAGACAGGACATAATACAGACATGGAAACAGGACAACACAAAGACAGGACATAATACAGACCTGGAAACAGGACAAGACAAGACATAATACAGACATGGAAACAGGACAACATAAAGACAGGACAAAATACAGACATGGAAACAGAACAACATAAAGACAGGACATAATACAGACATGGAAACAGAACAACATAAAGACAGAACATAATACATAATAATAATAATAATTACAATATTTATATAGCGCAAAATCTTGATAAAATCAAATCTAAGCGCTGAAGCAGACACACACGTAAGCACGCACGCACGCACGCACGCACACACACGCACGCACACACACACACACACACACACACACACACACACACACACACACACACACACACACACGCACGGCTATAAATGGGGAGAAAGAATAAAAATAATAATAATAATAATTACAATATTTATATAGCGCAAAATCTTGATAAAATCAAATCTAAGCGCTGAAGCAGACACACACGCAGGCACGCACGCTCGCACACACACGCACGCACACATACAGACACACACACACACACACACACACACACACACACACACACCCACACACGCATGGCTATAAATGGGGAGAAAGAATAAAAGCAATAAAAGCAAGAATAAAAGCAATGGAAAATTATAGAGAGCATAGCATACAATTATATATTATAACCATGTGATTCCCTCCGAGCGGAGACAGGCTGCAGAGGGGAGGGTTGAGTGAGGTTAGGATTTTATGCAGGAGAGAAAAGGTGAGTTTTGAGAGCGGACTTGAAGGAGACAAAAGTAGGTTGCTGACGGACTGAGAGAGGAAGTTTGTTCCAGGAGAGTGGACCAGAAACAGAGAAGGCTCGTGGACCATAGGTATTGAGCTTAGTGCGTGGAAAGCGAAGAGTCAGAGGATCAGAGGCAGAGCGGAGGGTACGTGAGGGAACATAGATCTCAAGTAGGCTTGACAGGTAATCGGGGGCTGCGTTATTGAGGCTTTTGTAGCACATGGTGTCAAGTTTGTACTGTATGCGCTTTGATACAGGGAGCCAGTGAAGTTGTGCCAGGAGAGGAGATATGTGGTCAGCTTTTTTCTTTTTGAGTACAAGGCGTGCAGCATTGTTTTGAATGCGCTGTAGGATGTGAATGGTGGAGGCAGGAAGACCAGACAGGAGTGAATTGCAATAGTCAATGCGAGACATTATGAAGGAGAGAACGAGTTTTGCAGTTGTTTCGACAGAGAGATACTTCCTGATCAGCTTTATACGATGGAGATGATAGTAGCAGGATCTGGCAGTTTGAGAAACAAAGTTGTTCATGGAGAGGGTAGAGTCAATGCAGACACCAAGGTTTTTAGCTGAATCAGAAATTGGTTCTGATGTGTTACATAATGGGAGAGAAAGAGGAGGCAGCTGAGAAAGTTTCTGACGGGTGCCAATGAGGATAGCTTCTGTTTTGTCGTCATTAAGCTGAAGTCTATTGTGTGTCATCCAGTTCTTAATGTCCGAGTAGCACTCAGTGGTGCGAGTCAACAGGCGCTGTATATTATCAGGTGAGTCACTGTCTTGAAGTTGGGTGTCATCAGCATAGAAGTGGTGTTTTATAGAATGGGAGTTGGTGATGGTGGACAGGGGGGAGGTGTAAAGAGTGAAAAGAACAGGGCCAAGGACAGATCCTTGTGGAACACCACAGGTCAGGTATGCAGGTTGAGAGTAAGTGCCATTGATGAGAACGGTTTGTTTTCTGTTTGATAGGTATGAAGTGAACCAAGACAGAGCAATGTCAGAGATGCCAAAAGTATGATGAAGTCTAGAAAGGAGAATACCATGATCAATGGTATCAAAGGCTGCAGACAGATCAAGGAGTGTGAGGAGAGAGACTTTGCCAGTATCAGTTGCAAGGAGGAGATTGTTGAGAATGTGTAGTAGGGCAGTTTCAGTGCTATGGCACTGGCGGTAGGCTGACTGGAAAGGATTGAGGAGATTGTTGGCAGACAGGTGAGAGTTCAGCTGGTTGAGGACGACTTTTTCAAGGAGTTTTGACAAGAAAGAGAGATTAGAGATAGGCCGGTAATTTTTCAGTTCATTTGGATCTAAATTGTGTTTCTTGAGGAGAGGGTGAACAATAGCAGACTTGAAAGAATCTGGGACAGTTCCAGTTTGAAGAGAAGTGTTGATGATGTCAGTGATGAATGGGAGGAGAGTAGGGAGACAGTCGGCGTAGACAGAACCTGGAAGAGGATCCAGTTCGCAAAGCAATAAAAGCAAGAATAAAAGCAATGGAAAATTATAGAGAGCATAGCATATACAATTATATATTATAACCATTTGATTCCCTCCGAGCGGAGACAGGCTGCAGAGGGGGGGGGGGGGGTTGAGTGAGGTTAGGATTTTATGCGGAGGAGAAAAGGTGAGTTTTGAGAGCGGACTTGAAGGAGACAAAAGTAGGTTGCTGACGGACTGAGAGAGGAAGTTTGTTCCAGGAGAGTGGACCAGAAACAGAGAAGGCTCGTGGACCATAGGTATTGAGCTTAGTGCGTGGAAAGCGAAAAGTCAGAGGATCGGAGGCAGAGCGGAGGGTACGTGAGGGAAGATAGATCTCAAGTAGGCTTGACAGGTAATCGGGGGCTGCGTTATTGAGGCTTTTGTAGCACATGGTGTCTAGTTTGTACTGTATGCGCTTTGATACAGGGAGCCAGTGAAGTTGTGCCAGGAGAGGAGATATGTGGTCAGCTTTTTTCTTTTTGAGTACAAGGCGTACAGCATTGTTTTGAATGCGCTGTAGGATGTGAATGGTGGAGGCAGGAAGACCGGACAGGAGTGAATTGCAATAGTCAATGCGAGACATTATGAAGGAGAGAACGAGTTTTGCAGTTGTTTCGACAGAGAGATACTTCCTGATCAGCCTTATACGATGGAGATGATAGTAGCAGGATCTGGCAGTTTGAGAAACAAAGTTGTTCATGGAGAGGGTAGAGTCAATGCAGACACCAAGGTTTTTAGCTGAATCAGAAATTGGGACTGATGTGTTACATAATGGGAGAGAAAGAGGAGGCAGCTGAGAAAGTTTCTGACGGGTGCCAATGAGGATAGCTTCTGTTTTGTCGTCATTAAGCTGAAGTCTATTGTGTGTCATCCAGTTCTTAATGTCCGAGTAACACTCAGTGGTGCGAGTCAACAGGCGCTGTATATTATCAGGTGAGTCACTGTCTTGAAGTTGGGTGTCATCAGCATAGAAGTGGTGTTTTATAGAATGGGAGTTGATGATGGTGGACAGGGGGGAGGTGTAAAGAGTGAACAGAACAGGGCCAAGGACAGATCCTTGTGGAACACCACAGGTCAGGTATGCAGGTTGAGAGTAAGTGCCATTGATGAGAACGGTTTGTTTTCTGTTGGATAGGTATGAAGTGAACCAAGACAGAGCAATGTCAGAGATGCCAAAAGTATGATGAAGTCTAGAAAAGAGAATACCATGATCAATGGTATCAAAGGCTGCAGACAGATCAAGGAGTGTGAAGAGAGAGACTTTGCCAGTATCAGTTGCAAGGAGGAGATTGTTGAGAATGTGTAGTAGGGCAGTTTCAGTGCTATGGCACTGGCAGTAGGCTGACTGGAAAGGATTGAGGAGATTGTTGGCAGACAGGTGAGAGTTCAGCTGGTTGAGGACGACTTTTTCAAGGAGTTTTGACAAGAAAGAGAGATTAGAGATAGGCCGGTAATTTTTCAGTTCATTTGGATCTAAATTGTGTTTCTTGAGGAGAGGGTGAACAATAGCAGACTTGAAAGAATCAGGGACAGTTCCAGTTTGAAGAGAAGTGTTGATGATGTCAGTGATGAATGGGAGGAGAGTAGGGAGACAGTCGGCGTAGAGAGAACCTGGAAGAGGATCCAGTTCGCAGGTTTTGAACGACATGGATCTGATTGTGTTGAGAATTTCTTCTTGTGAGACTGTGTTAAAAGTAGTAAGAGGTGTGCCAGAGAAGGAAGGGTCAGGTGGGCATGGTTGACAGGGTGTCCTGTCAAGCCTGTCACGAAGAGTTTGTATTTTGGTGGTGAAATAGTTGGAGAATACAGATGGGAGTTCTTCATTTGTATGTTTTGTTGGGAGAGGTAAATCCTTTCGTGTGCCAAGGAGATGATTCATGGTTGTAAAGAGTTCTTTTGAAGAAGAGGCCTGGAAACAGACCTGGAAACAGGACAAGACAGGACATAATACAGACATGGAAACAGAACAACATAAAGACAGGACAAAATACAGACATGGAAACAGGACAAGACAAAGACAGGACATAATACAGACATGGAAACAGGAGAAGACAGGACATTATACAGACATGGAAACAGGACAACATAAAGACAGGACATAATACAGACATGGAAACAGAACAACATAAAGACAGGACATAATACAGACATGGAAACAGGACAAGACAAAGACAGGACATAATACAGACATCGAAACAGGACAAGACAGGACATTATACAGACATGGAAACAGGACAACATAAAGACAGGACATCATACAGACATGGAAACAGGACAACACAAAGACAGGACATCTACAGACATGGAAACAGGACAAGACAAAGACAGGACATAATACAGACGTGGAAACAGAACAACATAAAGACAGGACATAACACAGACATGGAAACAGGACAACACAAAGACAGGACATAATACAGACATGGAAACAGGACAACATAAAGACAGGACATAACACAGACATGGAAACAGGACAACACAAAGACAGGACATAATACAGACATGGAAACAGGACAACATATAGACAGGACATAATACAGACATGGAAACAGAATAAGACAGGACATTATACAGACATGGAAACAGGACAACACAAAGACAGGACATAATACAGACATGGAAACAGGACAACATAAAGACAGGACATAATACAGATATGGAAACAGAACAAGACAAAGACAGGACATAATACAGACATGGAAACAGGACAACACAAAGACAGGTCATAATACAGACATGGAAACAGGACAAAATACAGACATGGAAGCAGGACAAGACAAAGACAGGACATAATACGTACATGGAAATAGTACAAGACAAAGACAGGACATAATACAGACATGGAAACAGGACAACATAAAGACAGGGATATAATACAGACATGGAAACAGGACAAGACAGGACATAATAGAGACATGGAAACAGGACAACACAAAGACAGGACATAATACAGACATGGAAACAAGACGAGACAAAGTCAGGACATAACACAGACATGGAAACAGGACAACACAAATACAGGAAATAATACAGACATGGAAACAGGACAACATAAAGACAGGACATAGTGCAGACATGGAAACAGGACAACACAAAGACAGGACATAATACAGACATGGAAACAGGACAAGACAAAGACAGGACATAATACAGACATGGAAACAAGACGAGACAAAGACAGGACAGAACAGAGACATGGAAAAAGGACAAGACAAAGACAGGACATAATACAGACATGGAAACAGAACAACATAAAGACAGGACATAATACAGACATGGAAACAGGACAACACAAAGACAGGACATAATACACACATGGAAACAGGACAAGACAAAGACAGGACATAATACAGACATCGAAACAAGATAAGACAGACAGGGACATAATACAGACATGGAAACAGAACAACACTAAGACAGGGACATAATACAGACCTGGAAACAGGACAACACAAAGACAGAGACATAATACAGACATAGAAACAGGACAACACAAAGACAGGACATAATACAGACATGGAAATAAGACAAGACAACGACAGGACATGATACAGACATGGAAACAGGACTAGACAAAGACAGGACATAATACAGTCATGGAAACAGGACAAGACAAAGACAGGACATAATACATGCATGGAAACAGGACAGCACAAAGACAGGACATAATACAGACATGGAAACAGGACAACAAAAAGACAGGACATAATACATACATGGAAACAGGACAACATAAAGACAGGACATAATGCAGACATGGAAACAGTACAAAATAAAGACAGGACATAATACAGACATGGAAACAGGACAACACAAAGACAGGACATAATACAGACATGGAAACAGGACAACATAAAGACATGACATAATACAGACATGGAAACAGGACAAAACAAAGACAGGACATAATACAGACATGGAAACAGGACAACACAGAGACAGGACATATTACAGACATGGAAACAGGACAACATAAAGACAGGACATAATACAGACATGGAAAAAGGACAACACAGAGACAGGACATATTACAGACATGGAAACAGGACAACATAAAGACAGGACATAATACAGACATGGAAACAGAACAACATAAAGACAAGACATAATACAGACATGGAAACAAGACAACATAAAGACAGGACATAATACAGACATGGAAACAAGACAACATAAAGACAGGACATAATACAGACATGGAAACAAGACAACAAAAAGACAGGACATAATACAGACATGGAAACAGGACAACATAAAGACAGGACATAATACAGACATGGAAACAGGACAACACAAGGACAGGACATAATACAGACATGAAAAACAGGACAACACTAAGACAGGGACATAATACAGACATGGAAACAGGACAACATACAGACAGGATATAATACAGACATGGAAACAGGACATAATACAGACATGGAAACAGGACAACACAAAGACAAGACATAATACATACATGGAAACAGAACAACACAGAGACAGGGACATAATACAGACATGGAAACAGGACAACATACAGACAGGACATAATACAGACATGGAAACAGGACAACATAAAGACAGGACATAATACAGACATGGACACAGGACAACACAGAGACAGGACATAATACAGACATGGAAAAATGACAACATACAGACAGGACATAATGCAGACATGGAAACAGGACAACACAAAAGACAGGACATAATACAGATATGGAAACAGAACAAGACAAAGACAGGACATAACACAGTCATGGAAACAGGACAACATAGACACAGGACATAATACAGACATGTAAACAGGACATAATACAGACATGGAAACATGATACAGACAGGACATAATACAGACATGGAAACAGGACAAGACAAAGACAGGAAATAATATAGACATGGAAAAGGACAAGACAAAGACAGGACAAATACAGACATGGAAACAGAACACACAGAGAGGACATAATACAGACATGGAAACAGGACAAAATAAAAGACAGGACATAATACAGACATGGAAACAGGACATAATACAGACATGGAAACAGGGCAAATAAAGACAGGAACATAATACAGACATGGAAACAGGATATAATACAGACATGGAAACAGGACATAATACAGACATGGAAACAGGACAACATAAAGACAGGACATAATACAGACATGGAAACAGGACAACACAAAGACAGGACATAATACAGATATGGAAACAGGACAACACAGAGACAGGACATAATACAGACATGGAAACAGGACATAATACAGACAGGAAACAGACAACATACAGACAGGACATAATACAGACATGGAAACAGGACAACACAAAGACAGGACATAATACAGACATTTAAACCAAACAAGACAAAGACAGGACATAACACAGTCATGGAAAAGGACAACACAGAGACAGGCATAATACAGACATGGAAACAGGACAACACAAAGACAGGACATAATATACAGACATTGAAACAGGATAAGACAAAGACAGGACATAATACAGACATGGAAACATGATACAGACAGGACATAATACAGACATGGAAAAAGGACAAGACAAAGACAGGACATAATAACAGACATGGAAACAGGACAAGACAAAGACAGGACATAACACAGACATGGAAACAGGACAACACAGAGACAGGACATAATACAGACATGGAAACAGGACAAAAATAAAGACAGGACATAAAGACATGGAAACAGGACAAGACAAAGACAGGACAAAATAAGACAAGAATATACAGAATGGAAACAGGACAAACAAGAGACAGACAATACAGACATGGAAACAAACAAAACAAGACAGGACATAATACAGACAGGAAACAGGACAACAAAAGACAGGACATAATAAGACATGGAAAGACAGAAACACAAAGAAGGACATAAAGAAGACATGGAAACAGGACAACATAAAGACAGGACATAATACAGACATGGAAACAGAAGAACAGACAGAATTAATACAGACATGGAAACAGGACAACACAAAGACAGGAACATAATACAGACATGGAAACAGAAACAAAGACAGGACTAATAAGACATGGAAACAGGACAACATAAAGACAGGACATAATACAGACAGGAAACGGACTAATCAGACATGGAAACAGGACAACATAAAGACAGGAACATAATACAGACATGGAAAACAAGAGACATACAAGACAGACATGGAAAGACAGGACATATAAGACATGGAAACAGGACAACATAAAGACAGGACATAATACAGACATGGAAACAGGACAAAACATGACAGACATAACAGACAGAAACATAAACAGACAGGACATAAACAGGAAACATGGAAAACAAGACAGGACATAATACAGACATGAAACAGGACAACAAAGATACAGACATGGAAACAGGACAACAGTAGAAATACAGACATAATACAGACAGAAACAGGACATAATACAGACATGGAACAGGACATAACACAGACATGGAAACAGAGAACAAACATAAAGACAGGGACGATAATACAGACATCAGACATGGAAATAGGACAACACAAAGACAGGGACATAATACAGACATGGAAACAGGACAAGACAAAGACAGGACATAATACAGACATGGAAACAAGATAGACAAAGACAGGGACATAATACAGACATGGAAACAGAACAACACTAAGACAGGGACATAATACAGACCTGGAAACAGGACAACACAAAGACAGAGACATAATACAGACATGGAAACAGGACAACACAAAGACAGGACATAATACAGACATGGAAACAAGACAAGACAACGACAGGACATGATACAGACATGGAAACAGGACTAGACAAAGACAGGACATAATACAGTCATGGAAACAGGACAAGACAAAGACAGGACATAATACATGCATGGAAACAGGACAGCACAAAGACAGGACATAATACAGACATGGAAACAGGACAACAAAAGACAGGACATAATACATACATGGAAACAGGACAACATAAAGACAGGACATAATGCAGACATGGAAACAGTACAACATAAAGACAGGACATAATACAGACATGGAAACAGGACAACACAAAGACAGGATATAATACAGACATGGAAACAGGACAACATAAAGACATGACATAATACAGACATGGAAACAGGACAAAACAAGAACAGGACATAATACAGACATGGAAACAGGACAACATAAAGACAGGACAAAATACAGACATGGAAAAGGACAACACAGAGACAGGACATATTACAGACATGGAAACAGGACAACATAAAGACAGGACATAATACAGACATGGAAACAGAACAACTATAAGACAAGACATAATCAGACATGGAAACAAGACAACATAAAGACAGGACATAATACAGACATGGAACAAGACAACATAAAGACAGGACATAATACAGACATGGAAACAAGACAACAAAAAGACAGGACATAATACAGACATGGAAACAGGACAACATAAAGACAGGACATAATACAGACATGGAAACAGGACAACACAAGGACAGGACATAATACAGACATGAAATCAGGACAACACTAAGACAGGGACATAATACAGACATGGAAACAGGACAACATACAGACAGGATATAATACAGACATGGAAACAGGACATAATACAGACATGGAAACAGGACAACACAAAGACAAGACATAATACATACATGGAAACAGGACAACACAAAGACAGGACATAATACAGACATGGAAACAGGACAACATACAGACAGGACATAATGCAGACATGGAAACAGGACAACACAAAGACAGGACATAATACAGATATGGAAACAGAACAAGACAAAGACAGGACATAACACAGTCATGGAAACAGGACAACATAGACACAGGACATAATACAGACATGGAAACAGGACAAAATAAAGACAGGACATAATACAGACATGGAAACAGGATAAGACAAAGACAGGACATAATACAGACATTGAAACAGGACAACATAAAGACAGGACATAATACAGACATGGAAATAGGACAACACAAAGACAGGACATAATATAGACATGGAAATAGGACAACATAAAGACAGGACATAATACAGACATGGAAACAGGACAACATAAAGACAGGACATAATACAGACATGGATACAGGACAACATAAAGACAGGACATAATATAGACATGGAAACAGGACAACATAAAGACAGGACATAATACAGACATGGAAACAGGACAACACAAAGACAGGACATAATACAGACATGGAAACATGACAACATAAAGACAGGACATAATACAGACATGGAAACAGGACAACATAAAGACAGGACATAATACAGACATGGAAACAGGACAACATAAAGACAGGACATAATACAGACATGGAAACAGGACAACACAAAGACAGGACATAATATAGACATGGAAACAGGACAACACAAAGACAGGACATAATAAGACATGGAAACAGGACAACATAAAGACAGGACATAATATAGACGTGGAAACAGGACAACATAAAGACAGGACATAATATAGACATGGAAACAGGACAACATAAAGACAGGACATAATACAGACATGGAAACAGGGCAACACAAAGACAGGACATAATATAGACATGGAAACAGGACAAGACAAAGACAGGACATAATACAGACATGGAAACAGGACAGCACAAAGACAGGACATAATATAGACATGGAAACAGGACAACATAAAGACAGGACATAATACAGACATGGAAACAGGACAACACAAAGACAGGACATAATATAGACATGGAAACAGGACAACACAAAGACAGGACATAATATAGACATGGAAACAGGACAACATAAAGACAGGACATAATATAGACGTGGAAACAGGACAACATAAAGACAGGACATAATATAGACATGGAAACAGGACAACATAAAGACAGGACATAATACAGACATGGAAACAGGGCAACACAAAGACAGGACATAATATAGACATGGAAACAGGACAAGACAAAGACAGGACATAATACAGACATGGAAACAGGACAGCACAAAGACAGGACATAATACAGACATGGAAACAGGACAACATAAAGACAGGACATAATACAGACATGGAAACAGGACAAGACAAAGACAGGACATAATACAGACATGGAAACAGGACAACATAAAGACAGGACATAATATAGACATGGAAACAGGACAACATAAAGACAGGACATAATACAGACATGGAAACAGGACAACACAAAGAGAGGACATAATATAGACATGGAAACAGGACAACATAAAGACATGACATAATATAGACATGGAAACAGGACAACATAAAGACAGGACATAATATAGACATGGAAACAGGACAACATATAGATAAGGACATAATACAGACATGGAAACAGGACAACATAAAGACAGGACATAATATAGACATGGAAACAGGACAACATAATGACAGGACATAATACAGACATGGAAACAGGACAACATAAAGACAGGACATAATACAGACATGGAAATAGGACAAGACAAAGACAGGACATAATACAGACATGGAAACAGGAGAACATAAAGACAGGACATAATACAGACATGGAAACAGGACAAGACAAAGACAGGACATAATACAGACATGGAAACAGAACAACATAAAGACAGGACATAATAATACATGGAAACAGGACAACATAAAGACAGGACATAATACAGACATGGAAACAGGACAACACAAAGACAGGACATAATAAGACATGGAAATAGGAACAACATAAAGACAGGACATAATATAGACATGGAAAAGGACAACATAAAGACAGGACATAATACAGACATGGAAATAGGACAACACAAAGACAGGACATAATATAGACATGGAAATAGGACAACATAAAGACAGGACATAATACAGACATGGAAACAGGACAACATAAAGACAGGACATAATACAGACATGGATACAGGACAACATAAAGACAGGACATAATATAGACATGGAAACAGGACAACATAAAGACAGGACATAATACAGACATGGAAACAGGACAACACAAGACAGGACATAATACAGCATGGAAACATGACAACTAAAGACAGGACATAATACAGACATGGAAACAGGACAACATAAAGACAGGACATAATACAGACATGGAAACAGACAACATAAAGACAGGACATAATACAGACATGGAAACAGGACAACACAAAGACAGGACATAATATAGACATGGAAACAGGACAACACAAAGACAGGACATAATATAGACATGGAAACAGGACAACATAAAGACAGGACATAATATAGACGTGAAACAGGACAACATAAAGACAGGACATAATATAGACATGGAAACAGGACAACATAAAGACAGGACATAATACAGACATGGAAACAGGACACACAAAGACAGGACATAATATAGACATGGAAACAGGACAAGACAAAGTCAGGACATAATACAGACATGGAAACAGAGAAGACAAAGACAGGACATAATACAGACATGGAAACAGGAACACATAAGACAGGACATAATATAGACATGGAAACAGGGCAACATAAAGACAGGACATAATACAGACATGGAAACAGGACAACACAAAGAGAGGACATAATATAGACATGGAAACAGGACAACATAAAGACATGACATAATATAGACATGGAAACAGGAGAACATAAAGACAGGACATAATACAGACATGGAAACAGGACAACATAAAGACAGGACATAATATAGACATGGAAACAGGACAACATAAAGACAGGACATAATACAGACATGGAAACAGGACAACACAAAGAGAGGACATAATATAGACATGGAAACAGGACAACATAAAGACATGACATAATATAGACATGGAAACAGGAGAACATAAAGACAGGACATAATACAGACATGGAAACAGGACAAGACAAAGACAGGACATAATATAGACATGGAAACAGGACAACATAAAGACAGGACATAATACAGACATGGAAACAGGACAACATAAAGACAGGACATAATATAGATATGGAAATAGGACAACATATAGATAAGGACATAATACAGACATGGAAACAGGACACGACAAAGACAGGACATAATACAGAGATATGAAAATGGACAGGGCAACAGAAAGGAAAACATAATACAGACAAAGAAACAGGAGAACATAAACACAGGGAGACAATAAACTGACATCGAAAGACAAAGGAGAACAGAAAGACAGGAAAAATTATTACAGAGACTTTGAAAGAGAAAGTGCAACAGAACGACAGAAAAACGTGATAAAGAGACATGGCAACTGGAAAACAGACAGGAAATAATACAGTGCAAATCACACAACACCTGTGTACTCACCATTACATTCTAATTCAGCATCAAAAGCCTGTCTTAATGTACGAATTTTTATCAGCCAAATTTCGTAAAGTGCAAATTGCATGCACTATGAATTTCAAATTTGCTTTTTGTGGAAATTATGAGTCACATGCAATAAACCTGCCATGTTGATTGCTTAGTCACTCTCTGTAGAAATCTTCGTTCTATAAATTGTGGGGATGGTGAAGCCCCGACACCACTGTCTCCATCTACGGGAAGAGTGGAGGACTGGGTAAGTCAACGTTATCCACTGTTACATATTTCTGTCGCTCTTTCTTTCTTTCTTACTCGGACATTAAGAACTGGATGACACACAATAGACTTCAGCTTAATGACGACAAAACAGAAGCTATCCTCATTGGCACCCGTCATAAACTTTCTCAGCTGCCTCCTCTTTCTCTCCCATTATGTAACACATCAGTCCCAATTTCTGATTCAGCTAAAAACCTTGGTGTCTGCATTGACTCTACCCTCTCCATGAACAACTTTGTTTCTCAAACTGCCAGATCCTGCTACTATCATCTCCATCGTATAAGGCTGATCAGGAAGTATCTCTCTGTCGAAACAACTGCAAAACTCGTTCTCTCCTTCATAATGTCTCGCATTGACTATTGCAATTCACTCCTGTCTGGTCTTCCTGCCTCCACCATTCACATCCTACAGCGCATTCAAAACAATGCTGTACGCCTTGTACTCAAAAAGAAAAAAGCTGACCACATATCTCCTCTCCTGGCACAACTTCACTGGCTCCCTGTATCAAAGCGCATACAGTACAAACTAGACACCATGTGCTACAAAAGCCTCAATAACGCAGCCCCCGATTACCTGTCAAGCCTACTTGAGATATATCTTCCCTCACGTACCCTCCGCTCTGCCTCCGATCCTCTGACTTTTCGCTTTCCACGCACTAAGCTCAAGACCTATGGTCCACGAGCCTTCTCTGTTTCTGGTCCACTCTCCTGGAACAAACTTCCTCTCTCAGTCCGTCAGCAACCTACTTTTGTCTCCTTCAAGTCCGCTCTCAAAACTCACCTTTTCTCCTCCGCATAAAATCCTAACCTCACTCAACCCCCCCCCCCCCCCCCCCCCTCTGCAGCCTGTCTCCGCTCGGAGGGAATCACATGGTTATAATATATAATTGTATATGCTATGCTCTCTATAATTTTCCATTGGTTTTATTCTTGCTTTTATTGCTTTTATTCTTTCTCCCCATTTATAGCCATGCGTGTGTGTGTGTGTGTGTGTGTGTGTTCGTTCGTTCTTTAATTTAACGTCTTTTCACTATAAGTGATATTAGACGGTGTGTGTGTGTGTGTGTGTGTGTGTGTGTGCGTGCGTGTGTGTGCGTGCGTGCGTGCGTGCGTGCTTGCGTGTGTGTCTGCTTCAGCGCTTAGATTTGATTTTATCAAGATTTTGCGCTATATAAATATTGTAATTAAAAAATTAATTAATCATGTGAAATATTTTACTGAAAGTATTTCGGATATCTAAAATATTTCTTAAAACCTAGAATTAGGATAGATTCTTCCAAGCATATTTCCGATATTCAATTCATTCAGCATCTCTTCTTCTGGATTCAGCCAGTGGTAATGTTTTTACATTTTTCACTGGTCTGTATAAACGAGCTTTAACATTTATTTTCTTCAAAACCACCAATGTAGTAGACTCAAACGTTTTTGGAACTAAAGAGTTTACCATTGAAAGCCACGGTATAACAAAGGCATATAAAGGCACAAAGTAATAAATGGACATGCTCCAAATGGCATAAACAGTCTCCTGTCTATATATTACATCACACACACAACAGAAAGAAAATAATATCCACCCCCCAAAACTGACCTCTTTGAATTCAGCATCATGTATTCAAGAGCCCTGCTCTGGAACACGTCGGAAAACATATGAGAACGTCTCAGTTTTACAATACTTTAGAACAGGAAATACGTAATTCATCTGATGAATAAAATAACTTTTCTAGTATGTGACAATCAAATCAATCACCAACATATTTTGATAGTCATTACACTAACCAGAAGAACAAGAACACCAATATAAGCGCGTATCCAACGAGACAAAACAAAACAAGCCCAAATTTTCGGCCAACTAGCCTTTGTCAAGCGCGAACGCACGGTCACAAACAGATCACAGACACCAAACAATGGATAATAAAACTTCCCTGCCGCCTCGTCCAGTGGGTAAGAAATGGAATGATTCCATTTCTTACCCACTGGACGAGGCGGCAGGGAAGTTTTTAGTCCCGTTTTTATTATCCATTGTTTGGTGTCTGTGATCTGTTTGTGACCGTGCGTTCGCGCTTGACAAAGGCTAGTTGGCCGAAAATTTGCGCTTGTTTTGTTTTGTTTTGTTGGATACGCGCTTATATTGGTGTTCTTGTTCTTCTGGTTCACATTTTGTCAAAGATCAAAACTGTCAAATCATATACCTCTTCTGGCATTATTGATGGCGCTGGACGTGATATCCATAATAACAATAAATAATTCTTGTACAGTGCAACTCTCCACACTCATTTCAACACTCTGTGCATTACATGTTTACAAGACACAGAATACAATACATACAGTAACACAGAAAAAATGTTGTTATCAAGTTTACACACCAGACTATTTATTTTACAAACTTCAGGTAATAAAGCCATTCTGTGAGAAACGTATTGTGAGACACACGCACACAGAAGTATGTACTGTTTTCAACCTGTTCAGGACCTACATCCACAAAACAGGACTTAACATCTCTAACTTGTATTTATACAAAACAGTTTACACACAATGTTACACAGTCAAAATCTTCATCAGACATCAGGACTTGTAAACCAAAGATAGCAGATTTTTCAGACAACTCGTAATATCACGAATTTGCATGCATTTTTTTTTCTTTTAGACATTTTGCGATCACACCAAAACTGCTTGGCAAAGTTTCATAAAAATTGTTGACTATCTTCAGGTTGTTTATTACATATCCACAATTGATTATCTGGCATGGTGCTTGTGTTTCTGACCACCATGTTTAGTGTCATTATTTTATCACTTCAAACCATTTTAATCAGAAACCATTTTAATCAGAAACCATTTTGTTATCTTGTGGTGAATACTTGTATAATCCTGAATGCCTCTTCTTCAAAAGAACTCTTTACAACCATGAATCATCTCCTTGGCACACGAAAACACTTATCTTTCCCAACAAAACATACAAATGAAGAACTCCCATCTGTATTCTCCAAGTATTTCACCACCAAAATACAAACTCTTCGTGACAGGCTTGACAGGACACCCTGTCAACCATACCCACCTGACCCTTCCTTCTCCGGCACACCTCTCACTACGTTTACCCCAGTCTCACAAGAAGAAATTTTCAACACAATCAGATCCATGTCGTTCAAAACCTGCGAACTGGATCCTCTCCAGGTTCTCTCTACTCCGACTGTCTCCCTACTCTCCTTCCATTCCTCACTGACATCATCAATACTTCTTTTCAAACTGGAACTGTCCCAGATTCTTTCAAGTCTGCTATTGTTCACCCTCTCCTCAAGAAACACAATTTAGACCCAAATGAACTGAAAAATTACAGGCCTATCTTTAATCTCTCTTTCTTGTCAAAACTCCTTGAAAAGGTCGTCCTCAACCAGCTGAACTCTCACCTGTCTGCCAACAATCTCCTCAATCCTTTCCAGTCAGCCTACCGCCAGTGCCATAGCACTGAAACTGCCCTACTACACATTCTCAACAATCTCCTCCTTGCAACTGATACTGGCAAAGTCTCTCTCCTCACACTCCTTGATCTGTCTGCAGCCTTCGATACCATTGACCATGGTATTCTCCTTTCTAGACTTCATCATACTTTTGGCATCTCTGACATTGCTCTCTCCTTTTTCACTTCGTATTTATCAAACAGAAAACAAACTGTTCTCATCAATGGCACTTACTCTCAACCTGCATACCTGACCTGTGGTGTTCCACAAGG
>CM060311.1:100149512-100232012 GCA_030674185.1 Monoplex corrugatus | reverse complement strand
ACAAAGCCAGAACAAGATTGAGGCAGCTGAGATGTGGTTTCCTAGAAGAATGTTGAGAGTTGCATGGACAGCAAAGAAAACAAACGAGACAGTCTTGATGGAGGCAGACACAAGTAGATCATTCATAAGGAAGATTAGGAGAAGACAAGCAACATTTGTAGGCCATTTTATGAGGAAAGGGGAATTGGAGCACCTGGTCACAACGGGAAAGCTGGAGGGAAAGGGAGCACCGGGTAGACCCAGGGAGAAGATACTTGACGGACTTGCAGAGTGGCTGAAGACAAGTAAGAGTGGAAGAGATGCTTGAGGCAACAAGAGACAGAGACAGATGGAAGTCCATAATCGCCAACGCCATGCGGCAAGGCACCTGATGATGATGATGATGAGTAGACCAGGGTGGAGAGAGCGAGAGAGAGAGAGAGAGAGATGTGTGTGTGTGTGTGTGTGTGTGTGTGTGTTGTGTGGCGCGCGCGCGCGCGGGCGTGCGTATGTTGTGTGTGTGGTGTGTGTGTGCGTGTGGTGTGCGTGTATGTGTGTTTGTGCGTGTGCATGTGTGTGTGCGTGTGTGTGTGCGTGTGTGCGTGTGTTGAGCGTGTGCGTGTGTGTGTGTGTGTGTGCGCGTGTATGTGTGTTTGTGCGTGTGCGTGTGCGTGCGTGTGTGTGTGTTGGTGTGATGTGGTGTGGTGTGGTGTGATGTGATGTGATGTGATGTGGTGTGATGTGGTGTGATGTGGTGTGGTGTGATGTGGCGTTGTGTGGTGTGATGTGGTGTGATGTGGTGTGATGTGGTGTGATGTGATGTGGGTGTGGATGTGTGGTGTGGGGTGATGTGGGGTGGATGTGGTTGGTTGATGGTGGTGTGGTGTGATGTGGTGTGGTGGTGGTGGTGTGTGGTGTGGTGTGATGTGGTGTGGGTGTGTGATGTGGTGTGGTGTGATGTGGGGTGATGGTGTGGGTGATGGGTGTGGTGTGTGGTGTGGGTGTGTGTGTGGGGTGTGTGTGGTGTGGTGTGATGTGTGTGGTGTGTGTGGTTGTGGTGTGATGTGGTGTGTGATGTGTGGTGTGATGTGGGTGTGTGTGTGTGTGTGGTGTGATGTGGTGTGATGTGGTGTGTTGTGGTGTGATGTGGTGTGATGTGATGTGTGTGATGTGGTGTGTGTGTGTGGTGTGTGTGTGATTGTGATGGGGTTGGTGTGGTGTGGGTGTGATGTGGTGTGATGTGGTGTTGATGTTGCAGCCCAGAGAGAAAAGTACACGAGATGTGTAGTGGCGGACGGACATAAACTGAAACAGTTTGGCGGCCGAGTCCTTAAGTTGAAGGTCAGGTCACTGTTCTCTCTCTCTCTCTCTCTCTCTCTTATATATATATATATATATATATATATATATATATATATATATATATATGTTTGAAACTTTCCAAATAAGGCACAAACTGACATGTACATCTACCAACGTAGTGTATCTCCTCCACTGCGATATCTGCCCTAAAACTCAATATATAGGACAAAAGAAAAATTCTCTCAAAACCAGATTCTACCAACACCAGTCAAACATCCAAAAAAATACAGGCACTCAGGTCACCAAACACTTCAACCAAACTGGCCATTCACTTCAAAACTTAAAATGTATCGCAGTGGAAAAGGTGCACTCTGAGAACCTGGACACCAACTGAGAGGGATCTTTGATGACAATGAAAACAATTTCCGGGCTAACCTGTCAATGACGTCACAAGACTACGACTGGAGCCACGTAAAATATCTGATTTTTGTGTAGCATATCGTATAATGACAAAGTCCCCTAGAAGCGGTTACCTCGAAAATTGGGATTTACATGATGTTGCCTTTCTGTGCACATTGCGCTGAATAATATAGTATAGTAATGATGTAGCGTAGTAGTAAATATGTTGTATGTATGTTATGTAGTAGCATGTATTGTATGTATGATGTAGATAATATTTGTAGAATGATGTATGTACGTATGTATGTATATTATGGTAATATTTATTATAGATGTATGTATTTGTATGTTGTATTATGTATGTATTATTTGTATGAATATTATGTATTATGTATGTATGTATTAATATGTATGTATTATGTATTATATATATGTATGTATGTATATTATTATGTATGTATGTATGTATATGTATGTATGTATGTATGTATGTATATATTTATGTATGTATGTATGTATTATGTATGTACGAGGGTGAGTCAAAAAGTAATGCCTTTTCTCTAGTACAGAACAATTACCGACACAAGAACATGTATCATACATCAAAATAAAGCTGGTCCTCTGGGGATCACATCCCTACTTCTCAACATAGTCACCATTTTTCTCAATAGCAATGTCCACCTTCGAATGAGGGCATGAATCCCTGCCTCGTAAAATTCTGTTGACTGTGCTTGGAGCCACGTCTTCACTGCAGTTTTCACTTCCTGGTCACTGGCATAATATTTGCCTCTCCCCTCTGTCATGGGGCCCAAGAGATGATAGTCTGAAGGCGCTAAGTCTGGTGAGTATGGAGGATGCGGTAAAGTTGTATACCCGAATGAGGCGATTGTCTCCCTTGTCCTGATGCTTGTGTGTGGTCATGCGGAAGGAGGACAATATCGATTTGCAAGTTGGGTCTCAATCGTCGGATTCTTGTTTTGAGCCTAGTCAGGGTCTTAATGTAGGCCTGTGCCTCATAGCAATCAACCAGAATGACACCTTGAGCGTCCCAAAAGACAGTGGCCATGATTTTTCCAGCTGACTTTTCCGTCTTGAACTTTTTCGGTTTTGGTGACTTTGGGTGGCGCCATTCCATTGACTGCCTCTTTGATTCCGGTTCATAATGGCAAATCCATGTTTCATCACTGTTAATGAGCCTTCCAAAGAAGGTGTAGTCTCTTTGACTTTGTTCAAGAAGTTCAGTGCAGGCGTTAACCCTGTCAGTCTTGCGTTCGGTAGTCAGCTGTCTTGGTACCCAACGGGCACACACTTTTGAAAACCCAAGTGATTCAACAATGTTAAAACACTTCCATGGCTCACTTCAAAGGTTTTCTGCCAACTCCTCAAGAGTTATGCGCCTATCTTCTCTAATCAGACATCTGTCTTTTGCTTATTGGCAGGATTCACAGAAGTGGAATGACTGCCAGAACGGGGTTTATCAGCTACGCTCACAGTTCCCACCTTTTCATCATTCAGACGACAGACCCACTGCGAACATTGCTATAATCTAAAGTATTCTCCTTATACACATTCAGTATAATCGTCTGTGAATGTTCACAGTGGTTTCCCCCACAGTAAAAAGGAATTCAATCACTGCTCTTTGATTTTGATGCAGCTCTAAGGGGGCAGCCATTTTGAATTTTCCTCACTAGTCTATGAACCGGAAACATACCAAACAAAATATTTCAGTCCATATGTTATAATCATTTTGTAACTGAGCAACATTTCAGGTAATTTTATTAGAAACTTCGTCTGATATAAATAAAAAGGCATTACATTTTGACTGACCCTTGTATGTCAACAGGTTCCATGCAAGTACAACGCCATTCTACAGCAGTGTGGCAAGTACCACGTGACAGTGACTCCCGGCATCCGTTACATGTTCCCCACCTACATCATGCAGTCTGTGTGGCTGGGTATCCATGACGCCGAAACCGGACATTTCTGGGAAGGCCGCACCACCCACAAGCTGGCTGCTTTGGTCAGTGGCCATAAGTGGTCATTTCTTACTTTAAGTAATCAAACGTACTGTGCTGGCCCACACCCACAGGCCATCACGTGTCACACACCCACAGGCCATCACAGTGTCAACACACACCCACAGGCCATCACTAGTGTCACACACCCACAGGCCATCACTGTGTCAACACACACACCCACAGGCCATCACAGTGTCAAACACACACCCACAGGCCATCACGTGTCAAACACACACCCACAGGCCATCACAGTGTCAACACACACCCACAGGCCATCACAGTGTCAAACACACACCCACAGGCCATCACAGTGTCAAACACACACCCACAGGCCATCACAGTGTCACACAACACCCACAGGCCATCACAGTGTCAAACACACACCCACAGGCCATCACAGTGTCAAACACACACCCACAGGCCATCACAGTGTCAAACACACCCACAGGCCATCACAGTGTCACACACCCACAGGCCATCACAGTGTCAAACACACACCCACAGGCCATCACAGTGTCACACACCCACAGGCCATCACAGTGTCAAACACACACCCACAGGCCATCACAGTGTCACACACCCACAGGCCATCACAGTGTCAAACACACACCCACAGGCCATCACAGTGTCAAACACACACCCACAGGCCATCACAGTGTCAAACACCCACAGGCCATCACAGTGTCAAACACACCCACAGGCCATCACAGTGTCAAACACACACACCCACAGGCCATCACAGTGTCACACACCCACAGGCCATCACAGTGTCAAACACACACCCACAGGCCATCACAGTGTCAAACACACACCCACAGGCCATCACAGTGTACACAACACCCACAGGCCATCACAGTGTCAAACACACACCCACAGGCCATCACAGTGTCAAACACACACCCACAGGCCATCACAGTGTCACACACCCACAGGCCATCACAGTGTCAAACACACACCCACAGGCCATCACAGTGTCAACACACACACCACAGGCCCATCACAGTGTCAAAACACCACACCCACAGCATTCAAACACCACCCACGGCATCACAGTCAACAACACCCACAGGCCTCAACAGTCAACACACCACACCACACCACAGGCCATCAACCAACACACCCACAGCCATCACAGTGTCAACAACACACCATCCCACGCAACACACACCCACAGGCCACACAGCAAACCAACACCCACAGGCCATCAACAAACACACAGCACCCACAGCCATCACACACACCCAGGCCCAACAGCCAAACACCCACAGGCCATCAATGTCAACACACCACCTCCTCAACCACACCACAGCATCAACCACAACCACACAAGGCATCACAGTGTCAACACCCACACCACACCAACAACACCACCTCACAGTCAACACACACCACAGCAAGTACACAACCACACCCACAGGCCATCACAGTGTCAAACACACCCCACGGCCAGCACAGTTCACACAACACACACACCACACGCATCACACACACCACACCCACAGCACCACCCACACACCAATCACACACACCCCCACCCACAACACACACCCACAGGCCACACAGGTCAAACACCACCCACACCACACGTCAAACCACACCCACAGGCCACACAGTCACACCCAAGGCCATCACACACACCACAGGCCATCACAGTCAAACACACACCAGCACCGGTCACACACCCCACAGCCACATCACACACACCCACAGCTCATCAACACACCCAGGTCAACACACACCAGCCATCCAGTCACACACCACAGGCCTCACAGTGTCCACACACAGGCATACGTGTCAACCACACATCACGTCAACACACCAGCATCACATGTCAACCCACCAGGCCTCACAGTCACAACCAACCACCAGTAACACACCCAGCCATCACGTCAAACAACCCGCACACGTCACACCCACGCCATACAACCACACCAGCCATACAGTCACACACCCGCACACAGTCAAAACACCACAGCTCACATGTAAACCACCACAGCTCACAGCACCAACACAGCCTCACAGTTCAAACACACACACAGCATAAGTCAAACCACCCGCCACCTGTCAAACACCAGGCAACAGTCAACACCACAGCCCAGTCAAACACCAGGCCACAGCAACAACCACGCCACCGGCAACACACCAGCACACGCACACACCACAGCCACACGTCACACACCACAGGCATACATACCCACCCCACACTGTCAACACCACGCTCACAGCAACACAGCCACAAGTGTCAACACCACAGCCTACATTAACACCACAGCATCACTGTCACACACCCACAGGCCTCCAGTGCAACACCAGCTCATGTCAACCCCACAGGCCATCACAGTCACCACCCAAGCCACCGTCAACACCACCAGCTCACATGCACCACCACGCATACATACACACCCACAGCCTCACAGTCAACACACCCACCATCACTACACCCACAGCCATCAAGTCACACCCAAGCCCACAGGTCAAACACACGCCATCACGTCACACCCAGGCCATCATCACCACCACAGGCCACACATCACACAAGGTACACACACCCACAGGCCATCACAGTGTCAACACCCACAGCCATCACAGTGTCACACACCAGCCATCCAGTGTCAACACCCCCACAGGCATCACAGTGTCACAACCCACAGGCCATCACAGTGTCACAACACCCACAGGCCATCACAGTGTAACACCACAGGCCTCACAGTGTCAAACACACCACAGGCCATCACAGTCAAACAACACCACGGCCATCACATGCAAACACCACCCAGGCCATCACAGTGTCAACACACCCACGCCATCACGTGTCAAACCACCCAGGCTCACAGTTACACAACCCAAGGCCATCACAGTTCAACACACACCACAGCCATCACAGGTCAAACACCACACAGGCCATCACAGGTCAAACACACCCCACAGGCACACAGGTCAACCACACCCACAGGCCATCACAGTGCCCACACCCCAGCCTCACATGTCAAACACCACAGGCCATCACAGGTCAACCACACCCAAGCCATCACAGTGTCAACACCACCCACAGCCATCACAGTGTCAAAACACACCAAGGCCATACAGTCACACACCAAGGCCTCACAGTGTCAACACCCACACCATCACAGTGTCAACACACCCACAGGCCTCACAGTTCAACACACCAAGGCCATCACAGTGTCACACACCACAGGCCATACATGTCAAACACACCACAGCCATCACAGGTCAAACACACCACGCATCACAGTGTCACACACCAGCTACGTCACACACCACAGGCATACAGCAAAACACCAGCATCCAGTGCAACCACCAGCTACAGTCAACACAAGCTCCAGTGTCAAACACCCCAGCCATCACAGTGTCACAACCACAGGCCATCACATGTCAACACCACAGGCTCACGTGCACACAGGCCATAATGTCACACACCCCAGGCCATCACAGTCACACACCACAGGCATCACATGTCAACAACACAGCCATCACGTGTCACACCAGCCATCCAGTGTCCACACCACAGCTACAGTGTCAACACAAGCCATCAGTGTCACACCCAGCCTCACAGTCAACACCACCACAGCCCAGGTCACACACACCCAGCCATACAGGCAAACACCAGCATACAGTTCAACACCACAGCTCACATGTCAAACACACCACAGGCCATCACAGTGTCAAACCACCCACAGGCCATCACAGTGTCACACACCCACAGGCATCACAGTGTCACACACCCACAGGCCATCACAGTGTCAAAACACACCCACAGGCCATCACAGTGTCAAACAACCCGACCACCCACAGGCCATCACAGTGTCAAACACACACCACAGGCCATCACAGTGTCAAACACACCCACAGGCCATCACAGTGTCAAACACACCCACAGGCCATCACAGTGTCAACACACCCACAGCCATCACAGTGTCAAACACCCAAGGCATCACAGTGTCAACACCCACAGGCCATCACAGTCACACACCCACAGGCCATCACAGTGTCAAAACACCCCACAGGCCATACAGTGTCAAAACACACCCACAGGCCATCACAGTGTCAAACAACACCCACAGGCCATCACAGTGTCAACACCACAGGCCATCACAGTGTCACACACCCACAGGCCATACAGTGTCAACACCCACAGGCCATACAGTGTCACACACCACAGCCATCACAGTGTCAAACACCACAAGGCCATCACAGTGTCAAACACACCCACAGGCCATCACAGGTCAACACACACCCACGGCCATCACAGTGTCAAACACACACCACAGGCCATCACAGTGTCACACACACCACAGGCCATACAGTGTCCACACACCCACAGGCCATCACAGTGTCAAACACACACCCACAGGCCATCACAGTGTCAACAACACCCACAGCATCACAGTGTCAACACACACCCACAGGCATCACAGTGTCAAACACACCCACAGGCCATCACAGTGTCAAACACACCACAGGCCACACAGTGTCAAACACACACCCAGGCCATCACAGTGACACACCCCACAGGCCTCACAGTGTCAAACACACACCCAAGGCCACACAGTGTCAACACAACCCACAGGCCATCACAGTGTCAAACCAACCACAGGCCATCACAGTGTCAACAACACCCACAGCATCACAGTGTCAACACACACCCACAGGCCATCACAGTGTCAACACAACCCACAGGCCATCACAGTGTCAAAACACACCCAAGGCCATCACAGTGTCAACACACACCCACAGGCCATCACAGTGTCAAACACCCACAGCCATCACAGTGTCAAAACACCACAGGCCACACAGGTCAACACACACCCAGGCCATACAGTGTCACACACCCACAGCCATCACAGTGTCAACACCACAGCCATCACAGTGTAACCACACCCACAGGCCATACAGTGTCAACACACCACAGGCATCCAGTGTCAAACACCCCACAGGCCACACAGGTCACCACCCAAGGCCATCACAGTGTCACAACCCAAGGCCATCACAGTGTCAAACACACCCAAGGCCATCACAGTGTCAAAACACACCACAGGCCATCCAGTGTCAACACCCCAGGCCATACAGTGTCAAACACACACCACGGCCTCACAGTGTCAAACACAACCACAGGCCATCACAGTGTCAAAAACACACACCACAGGCCATCACAGTGTCAAACACACACCCACAGGCCATCACAGTGTCACACACCACAGGCCATCACAGTGTCAACACACACCCACAGGCCATCACAGTGTCACACACCACCACAGGCCATCACAGTGTCAACACACACACCACAGGCCATCACAGTGTCAACACACACCCACAGGCCATCACAGTGTACACACACCACAGGCCATACAGTGTCACACACACCACAGGCCATCACAGTGTCAACACACACCACACAGGCCATCACAGTGTCAAACACACACCACAGGCCATCACAGTGTCAAACACACACCCACAGGCCATCACAGTGTCACACACACCCACAGGCCATCACAGTGTCAAACACACACCCACAGGCCATCACAGTGTCAACAACACCCACAGGCCATCACAGTGTCAAACACACACCACAGGCCATCACAGTGTCACACACCCACAGGCCATCACAGTGTCAACACACACCCACAGGCCATCACAGTGTCACACACACCACAGGCCATCACAGTGTCAACACACACCACAGGCCATCACAGTGTCACACACCCACAGGCCATCACAGTGTCAAACACACACCCACAGGCCATCACAGTGTCACACACACCACAGGCCATCACAGTGTCAAACACACACCACAGGCCATCACAGTGTCAAACACACCACAGGCCATCACAGTGTCACACACCCACAGGCCATCACAGTGTCAAACACCCACAGGCCATCACAGTGTCAACACACCCCCAGGCCATCACAGTGTCAAACACACACCACAGGCCATCACAGTGTCAACACACCCACAGGCCATCACAGTGTCAACACACACCCACAGGCCATCACAGTGTCAACACACCCACAGGCCATCACAGTGTCACACACCCACAGGCATCCAGTGTCAAAAACACCCAAGCCATCACAGGTCAACACACACCATCAGTTCAACTCAAGGCATACAGTTTCAACCAACCACAGGCATCACATTAAAACCACGGATCAAGTTTAACCCAGGCTCCAGTTCAAACCCACGATTAAGTTACACACCCGGATCACAGTTAACACCCACGGCATCAAGTTAACACCACGGATCAATTTAAACCTAGGTTATCAACCAACCCACTGCTAAGTTAAACCCACAGCCTCATTCACAACCCACACTCTACAGTTAACACCCACGCCATACTTCAAACCCACCGCCCTACTTTCAATCACCCGGCACTTTAATACCAGTTCAACTCAACCCAGTGTCATACTTCAATTACCCCGTCATCTTTCAATCACAAGGCATACTTTCAATACCCATAGTATCCACAAACCCAGGTCACTCACATGTCAACTCAATCCCAGTTCCATTAAACCTCACACCTATTCAATTCAATACCCATGGCATACTTTCAAACCAACCAGCATCACAGTGTCAATCACCCACATCACGTGTCAACACTTCAATAGCCATCACAGTGTCAACTCATTACCCATCAGTGTCATACTTTCATACCTACCGTTTCATACTGTCAATTACCACAGTGATCATAGTTTTCAATAATCCACGTGTCATACAGTGTTCCACAGTTACCCGTTAAGTACCTGACACAGTGTATTTTAGTTTAAAGTCATGCACGCGTGATCACAATTAACACCCTGCACGGATCATAGTTTAAGTACTGCACGTATCATACTTTAAGGCCATGAGGTGTTTACACCTTCAATACCCATACGTGCTCATATTAAATGACCCACAGTGTCCTCATTTTCAATTACCCACACTTGCTGACAGTTTGAACTACCCATTTCTGCTCATACTTTTCAATTACCCATCCTTGCTCATACTTTTCAATTACCCATGCTTGCTCATTCTTTTCAATTACCCATGCTTTCTCATACTTTTCAATTACCCATGCTTGCTCATACTTTTCAATTACCCATGCTTGCTCATGCTTTTCAATCACTCATATGTGTTCATACTTTTCAATTACCCATATGTATTCCTACTTTTCAATTACCCATGTGTTCATACTTTTCAATTACCCATATATGTTCATACTTTTCAATTACACATATGTATTCCTACTTTTCAATTACCCATGTGTTCATACTTTTCAATTACCCATATATGTTCATACTTTTCAATTACCCATATGTGTTCATACTTTTCAATTACTCATATGTGTTCATACTTTTCAATTACCCATATGTGTTCATACTTTTCAATTACCCATATGTATTCATACTTTTCAATTACCCATATGTGTTCATACTTTTCAATTACCCATATGTGTTCATACTTTCAATTACCCATATGTGTTCCTACTTTCAATTACCCATATGTATTCATACTTTTCAATTACCCATATGTGTTCATACTTTTCAATTACCCATATGTGTTCATACTTTTCAATTACCCATACGTGATCGTACTTTTCAATTCTCCCCGTTGGGATGCCAGGGACTTTTTAAGTATAAATAGTATCCCCACCTTCTGGAAATTTTGTACTAAAAAATTTCTTTGTTTCTGTCACTCTCTTTGTTTCTGCCTTGTTCCTTTGTTTTGTGGCATTTCTTCTCGTCATTTTTCTGACCTTCTGCCTTGCTGGTCCATTCACCTGTATGTGTTCGATAAAGTCTTTCGTATTTATTCTTTGGATTGATAATTGGGTACATATATTCAATGCATTTTTGGCTCTAGGGATGTGAGATATGCGGAAGCAATTTTAGGTAATTTAGGCCCGTTTTTAAATATGTTTTCATGTCCTTAGGTATGCTTAAATTTGTATTCGAGAGTGTTTTTTAAATCCCCTGTGCGATAAATTGGACGGAGTGGTCAACGCCAGGGACATCTCCTTAGATTATCTGCACGAATGCATTGATATGTGTACAAAATTTTCTTTTCTTTTCTTTTCCCTGTTGAAGTTTTGCATGTTTTCAAAATGATTAATGCCTTGACACGGCTGTACGCAGTGGGCTGGGTTTTATACAATGATAACAACAACGATTATAACTTTTCAATTACCCATACGTGATTGTACTTTTCAATTACCCATACGTGATTGTACTTTTCAATTACCCATACGTGGTTGTACTTTTCAATTACCCATACATGATTGTACTTTTCAAAAACCCATACGTGATTGTACTTTTCAAATACCCATGATAGAAAAGCAAAAAAGAGCTGGATGACTAATGAACTTTTGGGCTTGATGGAGGAAAGGAGGAAGGCAAAGAGAAACGAAGAGATATACAGGAAGATAAACAAAGAAATCAAGAATAGGTGCAATGAAGCTAAGGAAGCTTGGCTGAACACAAAATGCAAAGAAATGGAAGACCTCAGGGTATGTACAGACGAATTGAAGAAATTGTCCACAGGAAAAATACATGCACATCAACTGGGTGCTTAAAATCGAAAGATGGCACGCTTATCATGGAAAAAGACAAAATATTAGACAGACGGGGAGAGTACATTAAAGACCTTTTTGAAGATGACAGAAACGAAGAACACATTATAAAAAAGAACTTTGAAGGACCACTCATAATGAAACATGAAGTTAGAGCAGCACTGAAAAAGATGAAACCAGGAAAAGCCCCAGGACCAGACAACATTACTACAGAGATGATTGAAGCCCTGGAGGAATTTGATATAGAACAATTAACAGTCCTCCTAAATGAAATTTATGACACTGGAAAAATCCCCAAAGATATGTCAAAAATCAATTTTCATTGCACTTCCAAAGAAGACAGGGGCTATAGAATGTGAACTCCATCGCATAATCAGTTTGATGAGCCATGCAACCAAAATCCTATTAAGAATAATCATGATGAGGACAAGGAATAGAGTCAAAAGAGGAATAGCAGATGAACAGTGTGGATTTGTGGAAGGGAAAGGAACTATTAATGCCATATAATCCTAAGAACTATCATAGAGAGGTCAATTGAGATGAATAAGGATTTGTATTTATGCTTTGTTGATCATACCAAGGATTTCGATCGGGTACGACATGAAGAATTGATCAAGCAACTAGAAAGACTCAGTGTTGATGAAAAGATCTACGAATAATCAGATATACGTATTGGGAACAGACAGCTGCAATGAGAATATAAAACGATATAAGCTCTTTCCAAAACATCAAAAGAGGAGTCAGACAGGGTTGTGTTTTGTCACCAGATCTGTTTTCACTTTACAGCCAAAACATCATGAGAAATCTAGAGGAAGACCCTGAATTAAAGGTTGGAGGGAAAATGATAAACAACATTCAATACGCAGATGACACTGTGCTAATTGCAGAAAGTGAAAGGGACCTACAAAACCTTGTGAATATACTAGAAATAAAAAGCAAAGGTAAGGGGTTGGAACTAAACAGCAGAAAGACTGAAGTCATGGTGATCAATAAAAAACATGAAATCCCCTCATGCAAAATAACAGCAAATGGCATAACCTTGGGACAGGTTGATAAGTTTCAATATCTGGGAACGGTCATTTTACCAGACGGCAGATGCACATCAGAAATAGCCGGCAGAATCGGCCAAGCCAAAACAGCATTCAAGAAGATGAAAAGCATTCTTACCAACAAATGCCTATCAATTAACATCAGGAAGCAAGTTCTTGAATGTTATATAGAACCAATACTGTTGTACGGTTGTGAGGCGTGGACAGTCAACAAGCAAAGCCAGAACAAGATTGAGGCAGCTGAGATGTGGTTTCTAAGAAGAATGTTGAGAGTTACATGGACAGCAAAGAAAAGAAACGAGACAGTCTTGATGGAGGCAGACACAAGTAGATCATTCATAAGGAAGATTAGGAAAAGATAGGCAACATTTATAGGCCATTTTATGAGGAAGAGGGATTTGGAGCACCTGGTCACAACGGGAAAGCTGGAGGGAAAGAGAGCACCAGGTAGACCCAGGGAGAAAATGCTGGACGGACTTGCAGAGTGGCGAGGAGGGTGGAGGAGATGCTTGGGGCAACGAGAGATAGAGACGGATGGAAGTCCATGATTGCCAACATCATGCGGCAGTGCGTCTGATGATGATGATGATGATGATATGTAATCGTACATTTCAATTACCCCTACGTGATCATAGTTTTCAATTACCCCTACGTGATCATAGTTTTCAATTACCCACACGTGATTGTACTTTCAATTACCTATAAGTGATACTTTTCAATTACCCACACGTGATCATACTTTTCAATTACTCACATGTGATTGTACTTTTCAATTACCCATACGTGATCATCGTTTTCAATTACCCATACGTGACTCTACTTTTCAATTATCCACACGTGATGTTACTTTTCAATTACCCACACGTGATTGTACTTTTCAATTACCCACACGTGATTGTACTTTTCCTCCTCTGCCTCCGATCCTCTGACTTTTCGCTTTCCACGCACTAAGCTCAATACCTATGGTCCACGAGCCTTCTCTGTTTCTGGTCCACTTTCCTGGAACAAACTTCCTCTCTCAGTCCGTCAGCAACCTACTTTTGTCTCCTTCAAGTCCGCTCTCACCTTTTCTCCTCTGCATAAAATCCTGACCTCACTCAATCCCCTCTGCAGCCTGTCTCCACTCGGAGTGGAATCACATTGTAATATATAATTGTATATAATATGCTCTCTATAATTTTCCATTGCTTTTATTCTTTCTCCCCATTTATAGCCGTGTGCGTGTGTGAGTGTGTGTGCGCGCGCGCGCGTGTGTATGTGTGTGTGCATGAGTGCGTGCGTGTGCGTGTGCGTGCGTGTGTGTGTGTGTGTGTGTGTGTGTGTGTGTGTGTGTGTGTGTGTGTGCGTGCGTGTGTGTGTGTGTCTGTTTTAGCGCTTAGATTTGATTTTATCAAGATTTTGCGCTATACAAATAAAGTATTGTATTGTATTGTATTGTATTGTATTGTATTGTATTGTATTGTATTGTATTGTATTGTATCATCGTTTTCAATTATCCATACGTGATCATCGTTTTCAATTATCCATACGTGATCATCGTTTTCAATTATCCATACGTGATCGTACTTTTCAATTACCCACACTTTATCGTACTTTTCAATTACCCATACGTGATCGTACTTTTCAATTACCCACACTTTATCGTACTTTTCAATTACCCATACGTGATCGTACTTTTCAATTACCCACACTTTATCGTACTTTTCAATTACCCATACGTGATCGTACTTTTCAATTACCCACACTTTATCGTACTTTTCAATTACCCACACTTTATCGTACTTTTCAATTATCCATGCGTGATCGTACTTTTCAATTACCCACACTTTATCGTACTTTTCAATTACCCATACGTGATCGTACTTTTCAATTACCCATACGTGATCGTACTTTTCAATTACCCACACTTTATCGTACTTTTCAATTACCCATACGTGATCATAGATTAAAATACACATACATGATCATAGCTTTAAAGACCTGTACGTGCTTTTACTTTCATATTTCAGTTACTCATACATGATCATACTGTGAAATATCTATATTATATGGTTTTACTTTCAAATGCCCTTACAAGCTCATACATGTACTTTCAAATACCACTACGTTGTCATTCTGTCAATATCCTTACGCCTTTATACTTTCAAGTACCCATACTAGCCCTGATATGGCTCTACGCAGTCGGCTGGGATAGTGTAATGTTGAGTGCGTTTGTGCGTGTGTATTTGTGCGCATGCGTGTGTGCGCATGTGTCTGGGTGCTCTTGCGTGGGTATGAAGGGCGCATGTGAATGTATACGCGTGTTTACGTGTGCGCGAAGGCGTGTGTGATGTTGGCGCTTGTGTATTGTATTGTATTGTATTGTATTGTAGTGTAGTGTAGTGTAGTGTAGTGTAGTGTAGTGTAGTGTAGTGCAGCGCAGTGTAGTGTAGTGTATTGTATTGTAGTGTAGTGTAGTGTAGTGTAGTGTAGTGTATTGTATTGTATTGTATTGTATTGTACATGTAGTGTAGTGTAGTGTAGTGTAGTGTAGTGCAATGAAATGCGGTGCAGTGTAGTGTATTTATTGTATTGTATTGTATTTATTGTATTGTGCTGTGCTGTGCTGTGCTGTGCTGTGCTGTTGTGCTGTGCTGTTGTGCTGTGCTGTGCTATATCGTGTCGTATCGTATAGTGTCGTATCGTATAGTGTCGTATCGTATAGTGTCGTATCGTATGTATAGTGTCGTATCGTATAGTGTCGTATCGTATAGTGTCGTATCGTATCGTATAGTGTCGTATCGTACAGTGTCTTATCGTACAGTGTCGTATCGTACAGTGTCGTATCGTATAGTGTCGTATCGTATAGTGTCGTATCGTATAGTGTCGTGTCGTATAGTGTCGTATCGTATAGTGTCGTATCATATAGTGTCGTATCGGATAGTGTCGTATCGTATAGTGTCGTATCGTATAGTGTCGTATCGTATCGTGTCGTATCGTATAGTGTCGTATCGTATAGTGTCGTATCGTATAGTGTATCGTATCGTGTCGTATCGTATCGTGTCGTATCGTATAGTGTCGTATCGTATAGTGTCGTATCGTATCGTACTGTTATTACTAGTTATAGAGAGAAGAAAGTGTTCTGAACCGAACTGATTTAAACTGACTTCACTTGAATGCCTTCGCTTTCTACCTGTCCTTGGCCCTTTGACTAACCCTGACCTGTGTGAACTGATCCCAGTACATCATCCATGGAGGTAAGGACCGTGTGCCCTTCAACAAGCGGGAAGGTGACTTGGACATGAAGGACATCATGGAGGCCAGCTTCACCAGCAAAAGCATCACACTGAAGGAAAAGAAGGGGGTCTTCAGTGTCACATTCGGCCCCTTCGACTTCAATGGAAACCTGGCCAGGGACTCCAGGATGGAGTTTGAGTGTTTTGCCGAGAACACGCCTACCCCCTACCCTGAACAGTTCTGTGGTGAGACACCTCTGTGTTTTGATTTTTTTTTATCGTTTTTATTTTTATTTTACATGTTTCTTATAATGTTTGTGTTGTGTTGTGTTGTGTTGTGTTGTGTTGTGTTGTGTTGTGTTGTGTTGTGTTGTGTTGTGATACGTCAAAAATTTAATGCACAGTTTCAAAACAAATTCAGTGCTCTGGAAGACGTTGGTGACAGTGAAGAACAATGGACAAAGTTGAGAAATTCGATAAATGAAGCTTGTGAAGAAATCCCTGTAGTAGATAGAAAACAAAAAAGAACTGGATGACAAAAGAAATTTTAGGCTTGATAGAGGAACGGAGGAAGGCAAAGAGAAATGATGAGATATACAGGAAGATAAACAAAGAAATCAGGAATAGGTGCAATGAAGCTAAGGAAGCTTGGCTGAAAACAAAATACAAAGAAATAGAAGACCGACACAAAATGGATCCTCAGGGTATGCACAGACGAATTGAAGAAATTGTCCACAGGAAAAATACATGCTCATCAACTGGGTGCTTAAAATCAAAAGATTACCGGTATGCATGTCATGGAAAAAGACAAAATATTAGACAGTTGGGGAGAGTACATTAAAGACCTTTTTGAAGATGACAGAAACAAACACATCATAAGAAAGAACTTTGAAGGATCACTCATAATGAAAGACGAAGTTAGAGCAGCACTGAAAAAGATGAAACCAGAAAAAGCCCCAGGACCAGACAACATTACTACAGAGATGATTGAAGCCCTGGAGGAATTTGGTATAGAAAAAATAACAGTCCTCCTAAATGAAATTTATGACACTGGAAAAATCCCCAAAGATATGTCAAAAATCAATTTTCATTACTCTTCCAAAGAAGACAGGGGCTATAGAATGTGAACTCCATCGCATAATCAGTTTGATGAGTCATGTAACAAAAATCCTGTTAAGAATAATCATGATGAGGACAAGGAATAGAATCAAAAGAGAAATAGTAGATGAACAGTGTGGATTTGTGGAAGGGAAAGGAACTGTTAATGCCATATACATCAAAAGAACTATCATAGAGAGGTCAATTGAGATGAATAAGGATTTGTATTTATGCTTTGTTGATCATACCAAGGCTTTCGATCGGGTAAGACGTGAAGAATTGATCAAGCATAAAGACTCAATATTGATGGAAAAGATCTACGAATAATCAGAAATATATATTGGGAACAAACAGCTGCAAAGAGAATGAAAAACGTTATAAGCTCTTTCCAAAACATCAAAAGAGGAGTCAGACAGGGTTGTGTTTTGTCACCAGATCTGCTTTTACTTTACAGCCAAAACATCATGAGAAACCTAGAGGAAGACCCTGAATTAAAGGTTGGAGGAAAAATGATAAACAACATTCGATACGCAGATGACACCGTGCTAATTGCAGAAAGTGAAAGGGACCTACAAAACCTTGTGAATATACTGGATGTAGAAAGCAAAGGTAAGGGGTTGGAACTAAACAGCAGGAAGACTGAAGTCATGGTGATCAGTTAACAACATGAAATTCCCTCATGCAAAATAACAACAAACGACACAACCTTGAGACAGGTTGATAAGTTTCAATATCTGGGAACAGTCATTTTACCAGACGGCAGATGCACATCAGAAATAGCCGGCAGAATCGGCCAAGCCAAAACAGCATTTCAGAAGATGAAAAGCATTCTTACCAACAAATGCCTATCAATTAACATCAGGAAGCGAGTTCTTGAATGTTATATAGAACCAATACTGTTGTACGGTTGTAAGGCGTGGACAGTCAACAAGCAAAGCCAGAATAAGATTGAGGCAGCTGAGATGTGGTTCAAGAAGAATGTTGAGAGTTCCATGGACAGCAAAGAAAACAAACGAGACAGTCTTGATGGAGGCAGACACAAGTAGATCAGTCATAAGGAAGATTAGGAAAAAATAGGCAACATTTAAAAGCCATTTTATGAGGAAAGGAGATTTGGAGCACCTGGTCACAACAGGAAAGCTGGAGGGAAAGGGAGCACCGGGTAGACCCAGGGAGAAGATACTAGATGGACTTGCAGAGTGGCTGGAGGCAAGGAGAGTGGAAGAGATGCTTGAGGCAACAAGAGATAGAGACAGATAGAAGTCCATAATCGCCAACGCCATGCGGCAATACACCTGATGATGATGATGTTGTGTTGTGTTGTGTTGTGTTGTGTTGTGTTGTGTTGTGTTGTGTTGTGTTGTGTTGTGTTGAATAATCGTTTTGTTCTCGGATACGTGTGCACATGTCGTTTATCCCAGACTACGCAGGCGATATGTTGCTGCACAGTCTGCCTATTCTGTCATTGGTGGGCGTGCGTGCCGGGTGTTTTCACGTTTCCATCAGCCACCAGACACCAGACACCAGACACCAGACACCAGACACCAGACACCAGACACTGGCAATGGTTTACAGGATCTTTACCGTGCATAGTTGATGTTCTGTGTACACACACAATGGAGGTATAAGCACTGACAGATCTGCCCACAACGCCATCTGCCACATCAGGAAAAACTCTCCACCCTTTCTCCACCAGTCGGGATGGAACCCCAGACCTTCCCATGACAAGTATGGTGTCTTGCCCAGAAAGAATACGTTTGTGCCGTCCATACAACTGCTTTCTGGAAATACAGGGGAAGAAAATCTATCTCCCACGCACAGGTTTTTAATCAGATTTATTTCCCTTGTCCTGTTGATCACATTGACAGATTAGATTTTTTTGTTCAAACTAATGATAATCAGATCTAAACCCAAAAGGGAAACAACGTAGGCCTATACTTCATCAAACTGAAGAAACTTTTTTTTTGTTTTGGTTTACAGCTGTAAACTTCCGTGAGCAAATTACTGCACTCATGTGAAACACTCCATTTGTATAACTTCATCGTAATTACAACACACACAATGGCGCGTAAACATGACCGCATACACAAGACTGTACGTTGACTCAATGATGAAATGATGGCTTTTGCATTCACATTTAATAACATAAAGCAACCAGTTGTACACACCACATCGAAAGTAACCAGTAACACACACCACACCGAAAGCAACCAGTTGTACACACCACACCGAAAGTAACTAGTAGCACACACCACACCGAAAGCAACCAGTTGTACACACCACACCGAAAGCAACCAGTTGTACACACCACACCGAAAGCAACCAGTTGTACACACCACACCGAAAGTAACTAGTAGCACACACCACACCGAAAGCAACCAGTTGTACACACCACACCGAAAGCAACCAGTTGTACACACCACACCGAAAGCAACCAGTTGTACACACCACACCGAAAGCAACCAGTTGTACACACCACATCGAAAGCAACCAGTTGTACACAGCACATCGAGTGTATCACACCAAACACCACATCGAGTGTATCACACCAAGCACCACACCGAGTGTATCACACCAAGCACCACATGGAGTGTATCACACCAAGCACCACACCGAGTGTATCACACCAAGCACCACATCGAGTGTATCACATCAAGCACCACATGGAGTGTATCACACCAAGCACCACACCGAGTGTATCACACCAAGCACCACATGGAGTGTATCACACCAAGCACCACACCGAGTGTATCACACCAAGCACCACATGGAGTGTATCACACCAAGCACCACACCGAGTGTATCACACCAAGCACCACACCGAGTGTATCACACCAAGCACCACACCGAGTGTATCACACCAAGCACCACATGGAGTGTATCACACCAAGCACCACACCGAGTGTATCACACCAAGCACCACACCGAGTGTATCACACCAAGCACCACACCGAGTGTATCACACCAAGCACCACACCGAGTGTATCACACCAAGCACCACACCGAGTGTATCACATCAAGCACCACATGGAGTGTATCACACCAAGCACCACATCGAGTGTATCACACCAAGCACCACATCGAGTGTATCACACCAAGCACCACATGGAGTGTATCACACCAAGCACCACATCGAGTGTATCACACCAAGCACCTGTATCACACCAAGCACCACATGGAGTGTGTCACACCAAGCACCACATGGAGTGTATCACACCAAGCACCACACCGAGTGTATCACACCAAGCACCACATGGAGTGTATCACACCAAGCACCACATGGAGTGTATCACACCAAGCACCACACCGAGTGTATCACACCAAGCACCACATGGAGTGTATCACACCAAGCACCACATCGAGTGTATCACACCAAGCACCACATGGAGTGTATCACACCAAGCACCACACCGAGTGTATCACACCAAGCACCACATCGAGTGTATCACATCAAGCACCACACCGAGTGTATCACACCAAGCACCACATGGAGTGTATCACACCAAGCACCACATCGAGTGTATCACATCAAGCACCACACTCGAGTGTATCACACCAAGCACCACACCGAGTGTATCACACCAAGCCCACATGGAGTGTATCACACCAAGCACCACATCGAGTGTATCACACCAAGCACCACATCGAGTGTATCACATCAAGCACCACATCGAGTGTATCACACCAAGCACCACATGGAGTGTATCACACCAAGCACCACACCGAGTGTATCACACCAAGCACCACATCGAGTGTATCACACCAAGCACCACACGAGTGTATCACACCAAGCACCACATCGAGTGTATCACACCAAGCACCACATGGAGTGTATCACACCAAGCACCACATGGAGTGTATCACACCAAGCACCACATGGAGTGTATCACACCAAGCACCACATGGAGTGTATCACACAAGCACCACATCGAGTGTATCACACCAAGCACCACACCGAGTGTATCACACCAAGCACCACACCGAGTGTATCACACCAAGCACCACATCGAGTGTATCACACCAAGCACCACATCGAGTGTATCACACCAAGCACCTGTTATCACACCAAGCACCACATCGAGTGTATCACACCAAGCACCGTATCACACCAAGCACCACATGATGTATCACACCAAGCACCACATGAGTGTATCACACCAAGCACCACACGAGTGTATCACACCAAGCACCACATGGAGTGTATCACACCAAGCACCACATCGAGTGTATCACACCAAGCACCACATGGAGTGTATCACACCAAGCACCACATGGAGTGTATCACACCAAGCACCACATGGAGTGTATCACACCAAGCACCACATGGAGTGTATCACACCAAGCACCACATGGAGTGTATCACACCAAGCACCACATCGAGTGTATCACACCAAGCACCACATCGAGTGTATCACACCAAGCACCACATGAGTGTATCACACCAAGCACCACATCGAGTGTATCACACCAAGCACCACATCGAGTGTATCACACCAAGCACCACATGGAGTGTATCACACCAAGCACCACATCGAGTGTATCACACCAAGCACCAACTTTTCTCACACCACACCCAGGTGTACACAAAACCAACGAACCAAACCAACTCCTCCACCCCTATCACACATGCACACATTCACCTCCACCCTTTTCCATCTTCCTGCCTATATTTGTATTTTTGGAAAAACTCAATCTTCATCATGACACGAAAGAGCAAGAGATAGAAACAGCGCAGCTTGAGAAAGATGTGCCACTGATTGGACTCCTGTTCCAATGATGTCTTTAAAATCTGTTTACTTTCAAACCTTACTGTTCTTCCAACACTGGTAAAACCAATGAGTAGAAAAACTCTAGGTACTAGACAACAGAACGTCTTCAAGAATGTAACCCTTAACAATGATGTTATACAAATTGTTCTAGACTGTTTTTGGCTCATATTTTTCATCATGGTACGCAATATGATGCCAAAAATCTGTTTACTTTCAAACCTTACTGTTCTTCCAACACTGGTAAAACCAATGATGTTTAAAATCTGTTTACTTTCAAACCTTACTGTTCTTCCAACACTGGTAAAACCAATGATGTTATAAAATCTGTTTACTTTCAAACCTTACTGTTCTTCCAACACTGGTAAAACCAATGATGTTATAAAATCTGTTTACTTTCAAACCTTACTGTTCTTCCAACACTGGTAAAACCAATGATGTTATGGAATTTATTTTTCCATTATAAACTATGGATGGGTCATTTTGCAAATAAAACAATTACACCAAATACATTTTCACTTGCTCTGGAAGATGTTGGTGATAGTGAGGAACAATGGACAACGTTGAGAAACTCGATAAATGAAGCTTGTGAAGAAATCCCTCGAGTACATAGAAAACCAAAAAAGAACTGGATGACAAAAGAAATTCTAGGCTTGATGGAAGAACGGAGAAGGCAAATGGAAAGGAGGAAAGATACAGGAAGATAAACAAAGAAATCAGGAATAGGTGCAATGAAGCTAAGGAAGCTTGGCTGAAAACAAAGTGTAAAGAAATAGAAGACCGACACAAAACGGATCCTCAGGGTATGTACAGAAGAACTGAAGAAACTGTCCACAGGAAAAAGACATGCACATCAGCTGGTTGCCTAATTTAATTTAAAATGGAAAGATGGTACGTTTATCATGGAAAAAGACAAATATTAGACAGTTGGGGAGAGTACATTAAAGACCTTTTTGAAGATGACAGAAACAAACACATCATAAGAAAGAACTTTGAACGACAACCCATTATGAAAGATGAAGTTAGAGCAGCTTTGAAAAAGATGAAACCAGGAAAAGCCCCAGGACCAGACAATATTACTTCAGAGATGATTTGGTATTGAAAAAATAACAGTCCTCCTAAATGAAATTTACGACACTGGAAAAATCCTTAACGATATGTTGAAATCAATTTTCATTCATGTTCCACAGAGAACAGGGGCTTTAGAATGTGAACTCCATCGCACAATCAGCTTGATGAGTCATATAACGAAACTCCTATTAAGAATAATTATGATGAGGACAAGGAACAGAATCAAAAGAGAAATAGCAGAAGAACAATGTGGGTTCGTGGAAGGGAAAGGAACTATTAATGCCATATACATCCTAAGAACTATCATAGAGAGGTCAATCGAGTTGACTGAGGATTTATATTTATGCTGTGTTGATTATACTAAGGCTTTCGATCCGGTAACACATGAAGAATTGATCAACCAACAAGAAAGACTCAACACTGATGGAAAAGATCTACGAATAATCAGAAATATGTATTAGGAACAAACAGCTGCAATGAGAATAAAAAACGATATTAGCCCATTCCAAAATATCAAAACGGAGTCAGGCAAGGCTGTGTTTTGTCACCAGATCTATTTTACTTTACAGCGAAAACATCATGGGAACCTAGAAGAATACCCTGGATTAAAGATTGGAGGAAAAATGATAAACAACATTCGTTACGTGGATGACACCGTGCTTATTGCAGAAAATGAAAGGGACCTACAAAACCTTGTGAATGTAATAGAAATAGAAAGCAAAAATAAAGGGTTGGAGCTAAACAGCAAGAAGACTGAAGTCATTATAATCAGTAAAAAAAAAAACAACAACATGAAATCCCGTCATGCAAAATAACAGCAAACGACACAAGCTTGAGACAAGTTGATAAGTTTAAATATCTGGGAACGGTCATTTTACCAGACGGCAGATGCACATCAGAAATAGCCGGCAGAATCGGCCAAGCCAAAACAGCATTTAAGAAGATGAAAAGCATTCTTACCAACAAATGACTATCAATTAACATCAGGAAGAGAGTTCTTGAATGTTATATAGAACCAATAATGTTATACAGTTGTAAGGCGTGGACAGTCAACAAGCAAAGCCAGAACAAGATTGGGGCAGCCGAAATGTGGTTTCTAAGAAGAATGTTGAGAGTTCAATGGACAGCAAAGAAAACAAACGAAACAGTCTTGATGGCGGCAGACGCAAGTAGATCATTCATAAGGAAAATTAGGAAAAGACAGGCAACATTTATAGACCGTTGTATGAGGAAAGGGGAATTGGAGCACCTGGTCACAACAGGAAAGCTGGAGGGAAGGAGACCACCAGGTAGACCAAGGGAGAAAATATTGGACGGACTTGCAGTGTGGCTGAGGACAGAGAGGGTGGAAGATGTGTTTGGGGCAACAAGGGGTAGATACATATGGAGGGCCATGATCGCCAATGCCATGTGACAGGGCACTTGATGATGATAATGACGATGATGTATTATCACTTTTTAATTCTTTTTCAATTCCAAATAACACAAATGAAACATTTACTGTAAATGCACTTTTTTCTTTCAACAGAGCTTCAACTATTTTACAAATGTTTTAAGGCACACATCGCCAGAATATGTGTTCAGTGCTGTCCCTTTTATTGTTACACTGTTATGGTGATGCAGCTGTCAGCAATTCTTTTTCTTTTTGTAAAACAATATCATCATCATCATCATCATCATCATCATCATCATCATCATCATCAAGTGCCCTGCCACATGGCGTTGGCGATCATGGTCCTCCATATGTATCTATCCCTTGTTGCCGCAAGCACATCTTGCACTCACTCTGTCCTCAGCCACTGCAAGTCCCTCCAATATTTCCTACCTGGGTCTACCTAGTGCTCTCTTTCCTCCAGTTTTCCTGTTGTGACCAGGTGCTCTAATTCCCCTTTCCTCATACAATGGCTTATAAATGTTGCCTGTCTTTTCCTAATCTTCCTTAAGAATAATCTTCTTGTGTCTGCCTCCAGACATTCTAATATTGGTAGCAGTAATTGTATGTAACATTTTCATTTATAGCTATTTTAATTTAAGCCCTTTAATTTGATAAAGATTTTGAAAGTAGGCTTACCATGACATCTCAAAATATCATTTTTAAAGGACATTTGTGTTTGTTGCGATTTTTCTGTTTTGATTTGTAGTGTTTTGCTCTTTTTTATATTTTCTTTCTTTTTGTTCTGTTTCGTTTTTCATATAATGAATGATAACTATGAAGATAATAATCATGATGATATGGAGTTTCATCCAGTATTGAGACTGCGTGACATGGCTGTACTCTACGCTTACTATCATAATGTATTCTGGTGTCAACCAGGCCCGAGACATACAGACACCTACGGTGTTGGTCAGGAAATTATAACACCTCAAGACACATCCATGAAGTGGATGACACTACATGTACACTGTGTGGTCCCAGTCTTTCCAATGATACCACAACACAAGTGGATGACACTACACTGTGTGGTCCCTGTCTTTCCAATGATACCACAACACAAGTGGATGACACTACATGTACACTGGGTGGTCCCTGTCTTTCCAATGATACCACAACACAAGTGGATGACACTACACTGTGTGGTCCCTGTCTTTCCAATGATACCACAACACAAGTGGATGACACTACATGTACACTGTGTGGTCCCTGTCTTTCCAATGATACCACAACACAAGTGGATGACACTACACTGGGTGGTCCCTGTCTTTCCAATGATACCACAACACAAGTGGATGACACTACACTGGTGGTCCCTGTCTTTCCAATGATACCACAACACAAGTGGTTGACACTACATGTACACTGGGTGGTCCCTGTCTTTCCAATGATACCACAACACAAGTGGATGACACTACATGTACACTGGGTGGTCCCTGTCTTTCCAATGATACCACAACACAAGTGGATGACACTACATGTACACTGGGTGGTCCCTGTCTTTCCAATGATACCACAACACAAGTGGTTGACACTACATGTACACTGGGTGTCCCTGTCTTTCCAATGATACCACAACACAAGTGGATGACACTACATGTACACTGGGTGGTCCCTGTCTTTCCAATGATACCACAACACAAGTGGTTGACACTACATGTACACTGGGTGGTCCCTGTCTTTCCAATGATACCACAACACAAGTGGATGACACTACATGTACACTGGGTGGTCCCTGTCTTTCCAATGATACCACAACACAAGTGGATGACACTACATGTACACTGGGTGGTCCCTGTCTTTCCAATGATACCACAACACAAGTGGATGACACTACACTGGGTGGTCCCTGTCTTTCCAATGATACCACAACACAAGTGGATGACACTACATGTACACTGGGTGGTCCCTGTCTTTCCAATGATACCACAACACAAGTGGATGACACTACACTGTGTGGTCCCTGTCTTTCCAATGATACCACAACACAAGTGGATGACACTACACTGGGTGGTCCCTGTCTTTCCAATGATACCACAGCACAAGTGGATGACACTACACTGTGTGGTCCCTGTCTTTCCAATGATACCACAACACAAGTGGATAACACTACATGTACACTGGGTGGTCCCTGTCTTTCCAATGATACCACAACACAAGTGGATGACACTACACTGGGTGGTCCCAGTCTTTCCAATGATACCACAACACAAGTGGATGACACTACACTGTGTGGTCCCAGTCTTTCCAATGATACCACAACACAAGTGGATGACACTACATGTACACTGGGTGGTCCCAGTCTTTCCAATGATACCACAACACAAGTGGATGACACTACATGTACACTGGGTGGTCCCTGTCTTTCCAATGATACCACAACACATGTGGATGAGACTACATGTACACTGGGTGGTCCCTGTCTTTCCGATGATACCACAACACAAGTGGATGACACTACATGTACACTGTGTGGTCCCTGTCTTTCCAATGATACCACAACACAAGTGGATGACACTACATGTACACTGGGTGGTCCCTGTCTTTCCAATGATACCACAACACATGTGGATGAGACTACATGTACACTGGGTGGTCCCTGTCTTTCCGATGATACCACAACACAAGTGGATGACACTACATGTACACTGTGTGGTCCCTGTCTTTCCAATGATACCACAACACAAGTGGTTGACACTACATGTACACTGTGTGGTCCCTGTCTTTCCAATGATACCACAACACAAGTGGATGACACTACATGTACACTGGGTGGTCCCTGTCTTTCCAATGATACCACAACACAAGTGGATGACACTACATGTACACTGGGTGGTCCCTGTCTTTCCAATGATACCACAACACATGTGGATGAGACTACATGTACACTGGGTGGTCCCTGTCTTTCCGATGATACCACAACACAAGTGGATGACACTACATGTACACTGTGTGGTCCCTGTCTTTCCAATGATACCACAACACAAATGGATGACACTACACTGTGTGGTCCCTGTCTTTCCAATGATACCACAACACAAGTGGATGACACTACATGTACACTGGGTGGTCCCTGTCTTTCCAATGATACCACAACACAAGTGGATGACACTACACTGTGTGGTCCCTGTCTTTCCAATGATACCACAACACAAGTGGATGACACTACATGTACACTGGGTGGTCCCTGTCTTTCCAATGATACCACAACACAAGTGGATGACACTACACTGTGTGGTCCCTGTCTTTCCAATGATACCACAACACAAGTGGATGACACTACACTGTGTGGTCCCTGTCTTTCCAATGATACCACAACACAAGTGGATGACACTACACTGGGTGGTCCCTGTCTTTCCAATGATACCACAACACAAGTGGATGACACTACATGTACACTGTGTGGTCCCTGTCTTTCCAATGATACCACAACACAAGTGGATGACACTACACTGTGTGGTCCCTGTCTTTCCAATGATACCACAACACAAGTGGATGACACTACATGTACACTGTGTGGTCCCTGTCTTTCCGATGATACCACAACACAAGTGGATGACACTACATGTACACTGGGTGGTCCCAGTCTTTCCGATGATACCACAACACAAGTGGATAACACTACATGTACATTGGGTGGTCCCAGTCTTTCCGATGATACCACAACACAAGTGGATAACACTACATGTACACTGGGTGGTCCCAGTCTTTCCAATTATACCACAACACAAGTGGATAACACTACATGTACACTGGGTGGTCCCAGTCTTTCCGATGATACCACAACACAAGTGGATAACACTACATGTACACTGGGTGGTCCCAGTCTTTCCAATGATACCACAACACACACAGCATCAGGTAGGAGCCGGTTGGGGCCGACAAATCCCACACTGGTTCGGACAGAACTGACAGGATTCGAACCCACAACCTTCCAGTTGTTAGTCCATGACGCTAACCCCAGCACCATGATAGCTGGTTTCAGAAGATGACTGTTACGTTTTCATGTATGTTTTACGCAGAACTTTGATTAATTATCATATTCATTGATATTGTATAATACACATCAGTACTATGATTTTGTTTGGTTAATTATCATGTTCATTGATATCTTACCATACACATCAGTACATGTACTATGATTTGTTTGGTTAATTGTCATGTTGATTGATATCTTACGATACACATATATTTTATTCCGAGCTGTATTTAGATTTGATGGAATGTTATCCTGTATCGAAAAATCCTGTTTCTCGGAATTCATTTTTTTTAATAGCCATCACATACCAGTGTAAAAACGTGTGTGTGTGTGTGTGTGTGTGTGTGTGTGTGTGTGTGTGTGAGTGTGTGTGTGTGTCTGTGTGTGTGTGTGTCTATGTGTGTGTGTGTGTGTGTGACGTGTGTGTGTGTGTGTGTGTGTGTGTGTGTGTGTGTGTGTGTGTGTGTGTGTGTGTGTGTGTGTGTGTGTGTGTGTGTGTGTGTGTGCAGGATCCGAAGACGGGGAAGAGATAAAAATACGAACCAGAAAATTGTTCAAGAACAAGAAGCGAATCGAGTGGACCATTCTCTACGACATCTTCACTGATCCGTCCATCGCTCAGATGTAAACCTTTCCTTGCTGACTGGGTCATGGTGTACTTCTTCTCCTGTTGACAATGTTTTATTTGATGTGTGTGTGTGTGTGTGTGTGTGTGGGTGTGTGGGTGGTTGTGTGGTGTGTCGTGTGGTGTGTGTGTGTGTGTGTGTGTGTGTGTGTGTGTGTGTGTGTGTGTTGTGTGTGTGTGTGTGTTGTGTGTGTGTGGTGTGTGTGTGTCTGTGTGTGGTGTGTGTGTGTGTGTGTGGTCTGTGTGTGTGTGTCTGTGTGTGTGTGGTGTGTGTCTGTCTGTTTGTCTGTCTGTTCGTCTGTCTGTCTGTCGTCTGTCTGTCTCTCTGTCTCTCTGTCTCTGTCTCTCTGTCTGTCTGTCTGTCTGTCTGTCTGCTCTCGTCTGTCTGTCTGTTTGTCTGTCTCTCTGTCTGTCTGTCTGCAGTATGATGCCCAATCATTTTTCTTTGCTTCATCGATGATTTTATTACACAAGGTGTTAGCTTTTTTCGTTTCCATATGATCTTCAGGTGTTCTGCTTTCGATGTAGATTTTGTATTTCACTTTTTTTATACTAAACTGCTTTCTCACATGCCTCTGTCCACCAAACATTACCCAAACGGTTATTGGACTTTAAAGTTTTGAGTGTCGGGATGGAGAGGTCTGCAGCAGCTAGAACTGACTCCTGGCACTTAGAAAACATAACGTCTACATTTTTACCTTCATGTGTGTGTGTGTGCGTGTGTGTATTTGCACCAGCGTGCTTGTATCTCTCTGTGTGCGTGTGCGTATGGTGTGTGGTGTGTGTGTGTGTGTGTGTGGGGTGTGTGTGTGTGTGTGTGTGTGTGTGTGTGTGTGTGCATGTGTTTGTGTGTGTCAGAGTGCGCGCCCGCCTTCGCGTATGTGTGTTAGTATCACTGTATTTGTATGCGTGTGTGTGCATGTGGTTTCTCAGAAGAATGTTGAGAGTACCATGGACAGCAAAGAAAACAAACGAGACAGTCTTGATGGAGGCAGACACAAGTCGATCACTGATAAGGCAGATTAGGAAAAGACAAGCAACATTTATAGGCCATTTTATGAGGAAGGGGGATTTGGAGCACCTGGTCACAACGGAAAGCTGGAGGGAAAGAGAGCACCGGGTAGACCCAGGGAGAGAATGCTGGACGGACTTGCAGAGTGGCTGGGGATGAAGAGGGTGGGGGAGATGCTGGGTGCAACGAGAGATAGAGATGGTTGGAAGTCCATGGTCGCCAACGCCATGCGGCAGGGCACCTGATGATGATGATGATGATGTGTGTGCATAATTGTAGGCGTGTGATAATGATGTGGGCATGTGAGCGTGCTGTGCACATTGTGACTGTGTGATTGTGTGACTGTGTGACTGTGTGACTGTGTGACATGCCCGGTGTCCAGAGACCCGCTGTGTATGGAGACCACCAAGATCATGACCAAGACATGCAAGACCAATGACAAGAGGGTGGAGGCCATCAAGACCTGTCACCTCATTCTGGACAGTGACGGACATACCCAGTGTGCCTTCAGGTCCTCCTGCAACCCCATGGAGGTCTTCAAGGTCAGTCAGACTATGGGATGGCCCAGTTTTACCTTCCATACTGGGAACGTTCAGTTTATTCCTCCATTCTGGGATGGCCTAGTTTAACTCTCCATTCTGGGATGGCCCAGTTTTACTCTCCATTCTGGGATGGCCCAGTTTTACTCTCCATTCTGGGATGGCCAGTTTTACTCTCCATTCTGGGATGGCCCAGTTTTACTCTCCATTCTGGGATGGCCCAGTTTTACTCTCCATTCTGGGATGGCCCAGTTTTACTCTCCATTCTGGGATGGCCTAGTTTAACCCTCCATTCTGGGATGGCCCAGTTTTACTCTCCATTCTGGGATGGCCCAGTTTTACTCTCCATTCTGGGATGGCCCAGTTTTACTCTCCATTCTGGGATGGCCCAGTTTTACTCTCCATTCTGGGATGGCCCAGTTTAACTCTCCATTCTGGGATGGCCCAGTTTTACTCTCCATTCTGGGATGGCCCAGTTTAACCCTCCATTCTGGGATGGCCCAGTTTTACTCTCCATTCTGGGATGGCCTAGTTTAACTCTCCATTCTGGGATGGCCCAGTTTTACTCTCCATTCTGGGATTGTTCAGTTTATTCCTCCATTCTGGGATGGCCTAGTTTAACCCTCCATTCTTGGATGGCCCAATTTAACCCTCCATTCTGGGATGGCCCAATTAACCCTCCATTTGGGATGGCCCAATTTACCCTCCATTCTGGAATGGCCCAGTTTAACCCTCCATTGTGGAATGGCCCAGTTTAACCCTCCATTCTGGAATGGCCCAATTTAACCTCCATTCTGGAATGGCCCAGTCCAGTCCTTTCAGTTTCTCCACCTATCCACCATAACAGTCCCTTCCCCCACCCTGTCCACCATAACAGTCCCCCCACCCTGTCCACCATAACAGTCCCCTCCCCCTCCCTATCCACCATGACAGTCCCCCACCCTGTCCACCATAACAGTCCCCCCCACCCTATCCACCATAACAGTCCCCTCCCCCACCCTATCCACCAGCTTGCTGTAAATAAACCCGTTGTTAGTTTCACGTTTTGTGATAGATTTTTGCGTTTGTGTTTTGTGTAGAATTGGGTGAATGATGTTTGTATGGCGCCAGTCTCATGTACATAGTGCCAAGGACATCCACGCTGACGGTTCTGATGCGGATTTTGCACAAGCTCTTAACGCCAAACGTGGAAAACTCAATTTGCCGCCTGCCGGTGCAAAAGAACAATGGGAGAAATTAGATGAGGAACTTGTCCTTAAGCTGAATGCGCTAATAGGGAACAGTACGCTGGAACACAAACTTGACACATACGGAGACATCATATACTCTATCTGCAGGGACACTTATGGAGTGAAGCAGCCAAAGACAAAAACGCCTCCCCAGAAATCCAGAAGACAGCAACAGATGGAGAGCATCCGGAGGGAGAAAAGGAAGCTTAAAAAGCGAAGCGAATGAAAACTGCCTCAGAATTCGAGAAGCAAGGGCTCCTGGAACTCTGGAAAGATCTGAAGGCCAAACACAATGCTCTCAGCAAAGTGGAATCAGCAAGGCGAAGAAAGAGCAAAAAGAAGAAGACTCAAGATCGTTTCTTCAAAGATCCCTTTGACTTTGCAAGAAAGCTGTTTGAACAACCCAAATCAGGGACTCTCATAGTGGGCAAGGAAACCCTAGAGCAGCATCTCAGGGAAACATATTCCGATTCTCAGCGCGAGGCACCACTTGAAATCCAGAATCTGGTTTGGCCTGCAGCGCCAGAAGGAAAATTCAATAACAAACCACCAACATTGGATGAAGTGAAGAACGTAGTAAAGAAAGCCAGAGCCAAGTCAACACCTGGACCAAACGGAATACCATACCTGCTCTACAAGAAATGCCCAAAAGTGCTCGAGTGGCTCCACAAGATGATTCGATAGCATGGAGGAGCCAGAAGATCAGCGACCAATGGATGAGAGCTGAAGGAGTGTACATTCCGAAGGAGCAGAACTCCAGCAGCATCAATCAGTTCAGGCCAATATCACTTCTGAACGTCGAGGGGAAAATCTTCTTCTCTGTTATGGCAGCAAGATTGACAAAATACCTGACTGAAAACAAGTATCTGGATATGTCAGTCCAAAAGGGAGGCATACCAGGAATGCCTGGATGCTTGGAACATGCCACGTTGATTTGGGATGCCATCCAAAAAGCAAGAACAGAGAAGAGAGACATTGACGTAGTTTGGCTTGATCTGGCGAATGCATATGGATCAGTTCCACACGATATGATCCAGCTGGCTCTTGAAATGTATCACATCCAGAAAACATCCGAACAATGCTGAGGAAGTATTTCCAAGGGTTCTCAATGCGGTTCTCTACCAAAGAATACACCACGGACTGGATAGACCTAGAGGTGGGCATTGCAATGGGCTGTGCAATCTCTCCCATACTGTTCGTGTTGGCAATGGAAGTCATCTTGAAAGCTGTAATGAAGAGTTCAGGTCTAGTGAATCTGGGAGATGGATACCAGATGCCTCCTCTGAAAGCTTTCATGGATGACACAACAGTCTTGTCCACGGATGAGGAAGAGACACACCAAATCTTAAAGCAGCTGGATGAGCTGGTGGCCTCTTCAAGAATGAGGTTCAAACCTAAAAATCCCGAAGTCTCTCACTGCGAAAAGGAAAAGTGGCAGATTCAGTCAAATTCATGGTAGCCAACCAAGCCATCCCCACTGTCACAGAAGAGCCAGTAAAAAGTCTCGGAAGATGGTATGATGACTCCCTGAAAGACACACAAAGGGGACGTGAAACCAAGCAAACAGCAGAAGAAGGCCTGAAGAAAATAGATAACTGCGGACTGCCAGGCAAATACAAAGTCTGGTGTCTACAGTTCATGCTGATACCAAAGCTGCTGTGGCCACTGCTAATCTATGACATTTGCACCAGCACAGTCGAAGCAATGGAAGCCAAAATCAACAAATACACAAGAAAATGGCTCGGTGTCCCACCTGGTCTCACTGATGTTGCATTCTACTGTCGTCAAGCAATGCTGAAGCTACCTCTCAAATCCATAGTGGAGGAATACAAAGTTGGAAAAGCAAGACTGTTGAGCATGCTGGAGGAATCGGAAGACAATATCGTGAGATCAGTTCATCCAAAGCTGAGAACTGGCAGAAAGTGGAAAGTCCAAGAGGCTGTAAACAATGCCAAGAGAAACCTCAGCATCAAAGAAATAATTAGACACACGCAAACCAACAGACAGAGACTGGGAGCAACAAAAATGCAGTGGTGGTCCAAAGCCAAAGGGAAGGAAAAAAGAGACATGATCATACAGGAGTTGAAGGAAGAAGAAGATGTCAAAAGAGTGCAGAAGGCAGTCCAGCAAGGTCAACAGGGGCAATGGACAACATGGGACAGTGCACTCCAAAGAAGTCTCAGCTGGAACGATATGTGGCACATGGCTCCTCTAAGGATAAGCTTCCTCCTCAGATCTGTATATGACCTGCTCCCCTCGAATGCAAACTTAGTGAAATGGGGAAATCAGACGACCCAGCATGTCCGCTCTGTCAGAAGAAACAAACAGTGGAACATGTCCTAAGCTCTTGCAAAGTAGCGCTAGCCCAAGGAAGGTATACATGGAGGCACAACCAAGTTCTGAAAGTGATCACAGACGTGGTTAGCGAAAAAACCATGACCCCAAACGCACCAATTGCTATGACAACGTTCTACAAAGCAGGAGGGAAACAGGTCTGGCCCGAAATTGCTATGACAACCAGCACATTGCCAAAGGGTCTTCTGGATGGAGCAGTCGACTGGGAGTGTACAGCAGACCTCCCAGAGTGGAGAAATTACCCAGATGTCATCAGCAAGACAGGCATGAGACCAGACATCGCTCTCCACTCTGACTCCTCGAAACAAGTGATTCTGATAGAACTCACTGTGCCATACGAAAGCAGAATGGAAGAAGCACATATCTACAAGACCGAAAAATACGCCGGTCTTGCCAGCACCCTGAAGAAAGCAGGTCTGCGGGTCAAAATCTTCGCCATAGAGGTCGGGGCAAGAGGGTTTGTGGGCACCTCCGCTTATGATCTCATGAAACAACTCGCCATTTCTGGGAAGAAGAGGACTAGAGCCCTTAAAGCGATGGCAGAGGCAGCAGAAAGGAGCTCAAGCTGGATCTGGGCAAGGAGGAACCAAAAGTGAACTTCATAAGGATTAAATTCCCTACAGATGATGTGTGCCCCGTTAGCACATTGGTAAAACCGCGTACCGCAGTTCTAAAGCGCAGAATCGCCCAGGTTCGCTCCCCGGCGTGGGGAAAAAAAAAAATAGACAACAGCAGAAGGGCATCCAGGAGTCATGACCTGGATGTGGCCCGGCCCCCCGAGAGTGTAAGGAATTCAGGGCCGAAACACTTGTCTAAAGGGGGTTACTTCTCTGAAGACCTTCTGTTGTCTAGCTCTCCCTAGAGTTTCTTTCTACCTACACACATTTTGATCATTTCCAAACTTGTGACAACACAAGGTACAACGTCCTGGTCTGAAGTTAATGGACAGCACAGATAATGTGTTGACGGTCAATCTCCGTCATCAAGTAATGCTGCATCAAATAATGCTATATCAAGTAATGCTCTATCAAGTAATGCTATATCAAGTAATGCTATATCAAGTAATGCTCTATCAAGTAATGCTATATCAAGTAATGCTCTATCAAGTAATGCTCTATCAAGTAATGCTATATCAAGTAATGCTATATCAAGTAATGCTATATCAAGTAATGCTATATCAAGTAATGCTATATCAAGTAATGCTATATCAAGTAATGCTATATCAAGTAATGCTATATCAAGTAATGCTATATCAAGTAATGCTCTATCAAGTAATGCTCTATCAAGTAATGCTCTATCAAGTAATGCTATATCAAGTAATGCTCTATCAAGTAATGCTCTATCAAGTAATGCTCTATCAAGTAATGCTCTATCAAGTAATGCTCTATCAAGTAATGCTGCATCAAATAATGCTATATCAAGTAATGCTCTATCAAGTAATGCTATATCAAGTAATGCTCTATCAAGTAATGCTCTATCAAGTAATGCTGCATCAAGTAATGCTCTATCAAGTAATGCTCTATCAAGTAATGCTATATCAAGTAATGCTCTATCAAGTAATGCTCTATCAAGTAATGCTGCATCAAATAATGCTATATCAAGTAATGCTGCATCAAGTAATGCTCTATCAAGTAATGCTCTATCAAGTAATGCTGCATCAAATAATGCTATATCAAGTAATGCTGCATCAAGTAATGCTCTATCAAGTAATGCTCTATCAAGTAATGCTCTATCAAGTAATGCTCTATCAAGTAATGCTCTATCAAGTAATGCTCTATAATAATAATAATAATAAAGACAATTTATATAGCGCTTTCCAGAGCACAAAGCGCTTCACATAAAATCAGTATATAACTAAATACAAATAGATACACCAACATAAAATTTAAACATACCGCTGCTAACACTATATAACATAAAACATAAAATTTACGTTCAACAAGACATATTAACATAGTAAATTCAAATATTACTAAAAATAGTGACAATCATACAAAAATATTTTCTCTCTCTTTCTCTTCACACATACACACACACACACACACACACACACACACACACACACACAGACCCAAACACACTCCCTCTCTCAACCACTCAGTTTCTCTACTATCAAATTCTATCACGCTTACACATACTCTTACTCATACTCTCACTCTCTTTCCCCACCCCAACCATACTCTCGCTCTCTACCGTGCTCCCGATATTCCTTGCTCACTCTCTCTCTCTTCCACACAGCCTCTCTCTCTCTCTCTTTTCCTCTCTCCCTCTCTCTCCCTCTCTCTTGCTCGCATAAACATGCTTCACACACACACACACACACACACACACACACACACACACACACACACACACACACACACACACAAACACACACACACACACACATATATGTAGGAACGATGATCAGGGCTGAGAGAGAAGAGAAAGAGAAGATCAATGAAAGTATTGAGTGAAAAGATAGGTCTTCAGACTAGACTTGAAAGAAGGAAGACATTGCTTATGGCGAATATGATAGGGAAGGGAGTTCCAGGTCATGGCAGCAGAGTGGGAGAAAGCTCTCTGACCATGCAGTTTCCGGTTGAAACGGGGAACACAGAAAGTTCTTGTGTCGGTATAGGATCGGAGAGTTCTGGATGGTACATACACTTGAAGAAGTTCAGACAGATAAGAGGGAGCGGAGCAAGTAAGAATTTTGTAACAGAGACAGCAACATTTGTATTTGATTCTTTGTTCAACTGGAAGCCAATGCAACTTTTTCAGAAGAGGAGAACATGACTGGGATCTAGGGGCTTTACAAACAAGCCTAGCTGCTGAATTCTGAACACGTTGGAGAGGTTGAATGACAACTGAAGGGCAGCCGATTAGAATAGAATTACAGTAGTCCAAGCGTGAAAGAATATAAGAGGAAATAAGAGTTTTAGTGGCTTCCTCAGTAAGAAAAGGGGCGGATAGAAGCAATACGTCTTAGTTCCATATAAGAAAGCTGGCATATCTTAGTGACATGTTTTTGCATAGAAAGATCATGATCTAAAAGAACTCCTAAATCCCGGACACAGTCAGAAAATTCAATGGAACTAGAACCTATAGGGAGAGAAGAAGAAAGTGTGTTGATATCATGATGTGAGAAACGTATAGCCTCCGTCTTGTCACAGTTAAGTTTCAGTTTATTTGATGACATCCAGAGATCAATGTCAGAGGTACCGTTTTGGAGAGAAGAAATTGCATCAGGATAGTCATCAACAGAAGCTGAATGAAGGAGCTGAGTGTCATCCGCAAACATTTCATGCGAAATGGAATGGCTGCGGATGACATCAGAAAGAGGGGTAGTATACAGAATGAATAAAACAGGACCGAGCACGGAGCCCTGAGGCACACCAAGTAATGCTCTATCAAGTAATGCTCTATCAAGTAATGCTATATCAAGTAATGCTCTATCAAGTAATGCTCTATCAAGTAATGCTCTATCAAGTAATGCTCTATCAAGTAATGCTATATCAAGTAATGCTATATCAAGTAACCCTACAATAATCATAAACAGACAGTTCAAAGTAAAATAAGACCAGGAAATACGTCAAAAAGTGATGTAGAAATGATACATCCCCTTCAAAAGAGACCAGAAACCAGCTTATGAAGCCAAAGTGGGAAAGTCGTACGCTGTTTACAGTACATCAAACTGCACGGGGCCTCAGCGTATCATAACAGTACATCAAACTGCACGGGGCCTCAGTGTATCACAACAGTACATCAAACTGCACGGGGCCTCAGTGTATCATAACAGTACATCAAACTGCACGGGGCCTCAGTGTATCATAACAGTACATCAAACTGCACATGGCCTCAGTGTATCATAACAGTACATCAAACTGCACGGGGCCTCAGTGTATCATAACAGTACATCAAACTGCACGGGGCCTCAGTGTATCATAACAGTACATCAAACTGCACGGGGCCTCAGTGTATCATAACAGTACATCAAACTGCACGGGGCCTCAGTGTATCATAACAGTACATCAAACTGCACGGGGCCTCAGTGTATCATACCCTAGCACACAACAACTGTGTCTACAAGTGCTCAAAGTTTCAGAAAGTGTTATCAATGATTGCTATGGAAACAGTCGCAAAACATGGTGCCTACATTTGACTGCAATTTTCTCAAAGTGGCTGCTTCTTCACCTATTCCGTTCAACTAGCTACAACTCATGGACTATTCAAATTAGACATTCGATCTAAACACCCAGATTTTATGTAAACACCAAGATTCGATCTAAACACCAAGATTCGATCTGAACATCAAGGTTCGATCTAAACATCAAGATTTTATCTAAACACCAAGATTCGATCTAAACACCAAGATTTTATCTAAACACCAAGATTCAATCTAAACATCAAGATTCGATCTAAACGTCAAGGTTCGATCTAAACATCAAGATTCGATCTAAACGTCAAGATTCGATCTAAACATCAAGATTCGATCTAAACATCAAGATTCGATCTAAACATCAAGATTCGATCTAAACACCAAGATTCAATCTAAACATCAAGATTCGATCTAAACGTCAAAATTCGATCTAAACATCAAGATTCGATCTAAACGTCAAGATTCGATCTAAACATCAAGATTCGATCTAAACATCAAGATTCGATCTAAACACCAAGATTCGATCTAAACACCAAGATTCGATCTAAACATCAAGGTTCGATCTAAACATCAAGGTTCGATCTAAACATCAAGATTCGATCTAAACACCAAGATTCGATCTAAACATCAAGATTCGATCTAAACATCAAGGTTCGATCTAAACATCAAGGTTCGATCTAAACGTCAAGGTTCGATCTAAACACTAGTGAAAAGAGCGTTTGTTCTAATTTCACTGATTTCTATCTTAATACCGCCGGAAATGAATGTCGGCCACCTCTTGTGAGAACGGGTCACAACTGTCGACCAGTGAAGGAGTACTGAAGAAAATCAACTGACGTCAAGTGACGTGAGCTGTATTGTGCTGTGTGGTGTGACGTCAAGTGACGTGAGCTGTATTGTGCTGTGTGGTGTGACGTCAAGTGACGTGAGCTGTATTGTGCTGTGTGGTGTGACGTCAAGTGACGTGAGCTGTATTGTGCTGTGTGGTGTGACGTCAAGTGACGTGAGCTGTATTGTGCTGTGTGGTGTGTTTCAGGACTGTGTGCAGTACGTGTGCAGTGACTACGAGGACAAAGTGGCCTGTGAAAACGTGGGCAGAGCCATCGACATGTGTCGGGTCTTCCCTCTCCTCACCAGTCGCATCAAGGAAGAAAACTGCTTCAAGGACTTCATGACCTCGGAAGACAACCCTTACTACAACGTGAACATGTCCAAAATCTACACCTAGTTGACTGGAACCGTAAACCCCGCTCCCCCGGAAAACGTGGGTGGAGTCTGAAGACTTTTTGTTTTTTTAATATACTTCTAAAATTCAAAATCACAAAAAGACAAAATGCTACTCCTATAACAGACGGGGAACGCCTTTCTCTAAACCATCCCACCCTCCACCCCCTTCTCTGTCTTTTTGAAAATTGTTTTTGTAATATCGTCTTTTTTGTAAGGCACATACAGATGACAATACAATGAGAAATTCATGAAATCAGTTTCCAGTTGGAAATTCTCAACGTGTTCCCTTCAATTTGTGCCAAGCCTTAAAAATGAAAAAAGTACTTGGAAAAAAATTATTCTGCTGCTGCTGTGCACGTGGTGTATTTGTCTTCTTTATCGAAATACCTTCAATACATTTTTTAAAAAAAGTTTCATTTGAATTTAAAACAGAAGCTGAATGACAATCTCAGAAACAGACCTTGCCAAAAATGTCGTCTTAACATATTTTGTGGAAAGTCGATAGCTCAGTGTGGAAATATGATATCTATTGGCCATGAAAACCGCAGACAGTCAAATAATATACTTTGCAACATAGTACCTATTTCAAGGCAGCTTATATTAACTTGGATAAGAAGGGTTTGGAAAAAATGTAAGCATTAGTAAGTACTGGCAAATTACAGCACGAAGAACATGGACACACTACACATATTGCAGCCAATGAACTGTTTAAAATATTCTCTTTTGATTTAATCGTTTCAAGTCTGAGTATGACCTGTGTTAGAAATAACCTCTGAAGAGATATGGCGAAGGGGGACAATTCTTGTTTGGCTTCTGTTTGACATTGCCTGTATAAGTTGTATACCTTGATCCCTTTTCCTATCAATACAGTCTGCTGAAACGGTCCATGTGTACTGTGTTTGAGGAACGAAATTACACCTGTACTCTCTCTCTCTCTCTCTCTCTCTCCTCTCTCTCTCTCTCTCTCTCTCTCCTCTCTCTCTCTCTCTCTCTCTCTCTCTCTCTCTCTCTCTCTCAATGTGGATGATGTGTGTGTGTGTGAGAGAGAGAGTGTTGTGTCTGTGTGTGTCTTGTGTGTGTGTCTGTGTGTGTGTGTCTGTGTGTGTGTCTGTGCATGACAGAGTGAGAGGGGTGTGTGTATTTGTGTGTGTGTGTGTGTGTGTGTCTGTGTGTGTCTGTGTCTGTGTATGTGTCTGTGTCTTGTGGTGTCTGTGCATGATAGAGTGAGAGTGTTGTGTGTGTGTGTGTGTGTGTATGTATGTCTGTCTGTCTGTCTGTCTGTGTGTATGTCTGTGTGTGTCTGTGTGCGTGACCTGTGCATGGCAGAGTGAGAGATTTGTGTGTGTGTGTGTGTGTGCGTTGTTTGTCGTATATGTGTGATGTGTGTGCGTGCGTGCGTGTGTGGTGTGCGTGTGTTGTGTGTGTGTGTGTGTGTGTGTGCGTGTGTGTGTGTGTGTGTGTGTGTGTATGTGTGTGTGTGTGTGTGTGTGTGTGTGTGTGTGTGTGTGTGTATGTGTGTGTGTGTGTGTGTATGTGTGTGTGCGTGTGTGCGCGTGTGTGCTTCCTTGATGATACATTACCACTACCACCACCACCACCATCATCCTAACCACCACCACTACCACCACCATCATCATCCTAACCACCACCACTACCATCACCACCACCACCACCACACCATCAACTCCACCACCACCACCACCACTACCATCACCACCACCACCACCATCCTAACCACCACCACTACCACTATCACCAAAGCTGATCAGCGACATCAACAACTTTAATGGTTTTAAAAGGTTTTCATTTTGTCAGAGTCGATGCTAAAATTCGTTATGAAACGAATACTTCAAAACACTTGTGATTAGATCTACAGTGGAAACCATTTATAACAGGACCGGTTATAACAGGAATCCGGATATAACAGGGCTTTTTTCAATCCCCATTTTTTCTTCCTCTTTGTCTCTATTAAAACTTATCGGCAATAACAGGGAGACAAGAGGGCTCGATCGGTTATAGCAGGGATGCCGAGACGGGCTCTGCAGCAGAAAGGCCTAGGCCTAGACTCAGCACGCCACGCAGTAGGCCTAGATCTAGATCTAGGCTAGCCTTGGTATACTGTGTACTGTACACTGAAAGAACGCTTCGCATTGCGAGCGTGATACGCGCGCAAGCGTGTAGGCCTGAGGCCACTGAGTCAGTGACTGACTGCGCCATCATTCAGTTTGTAAGCTTACTGCACACTTACACCAGACCAGATCTAGGCCTAGATCTACTGTTTATCTTTCCATGATTTACAAAAGTCAAGAGTTAGTTGATCAGTCCTTATTTCCCTTGATATCTGATATAACAGGGATCTGATATAACAGGGATTTTGATTTGGTCCCATCATCCCTGTTATATCAGGTTTCCACTGTACATAACTGACGCTGTAGTCTTTTGAGAATGTCAAGCAACGTAACTGCAACAGTTTTAAGAACACAAAGCAATACAGCTTTGCAAACTGATTCAAAACCCAAACACGAATATTGTCAAAGAGGCCTTTATTTCACAATATGCTAAGCTTTTGACACTTAGTAATGTAACTATGATAATCATAAATGTATTATTATTGTATATACACATGCAGAAGACGTCCAAATCATCAATATGTGCCACTGGGAAACATTCAAGATCTGGAGCTAGCTATTACTAGATCTACTTACCGCTTCAAAACCTTGAAATTGGCAGCACATTTTGCACAGTAAGTTTTCTCAAAGACTCGATCAATCTTTGCTGCTTATCAAAACTCTTTGATTCTATTACTTTCGATTAAGCCAGTAACTCAAAGCATGGCTAGTTCTGACTGGTTACGAAATACACACCTGCTTTTGTTTGAATGTTAAGGAAGAGTACTCCCCCCTTTACTTGTACACTGTGAACCGGAAAGCGTCTGGTAACGGACTTCCGAAATGGAAGCTTGCAATGCAAGACAATACAATATAACGCAATAAAGTACAATGCAATACGACACATTTTTATCATCCAAATGAGAATGATAAAGTGGTGAGATCGTACCATGCAAAACATTACTATGACAGTATTATTTTCTCCGAGGTCTTCTACTGTATGTTGACGTAATCACTGCTTAGATTCTACTTCATTTTTTCCAGAGAGTGTCTGAGCGGTTAGAACATATTCAATATGCACTGATGCCACAAAAAGCATATGATGGGCAAAACCCAGAATGATCATGGATTAGTCATAAGCCTGCTACTGATCATGTGTCATCGTATTACCATTAAGAAAACAATTCCCCTTGCACAAACAGTCCATGGTAAAGGACGCTAGTTGCATTTTACATGGTTTGCTAACCAAGAAACAGTGGGGTGGGATGGTGGGGTGGGCAGGGTGGGGTGGGGTGGGGTGGGTGAGGTGGATTGGGGTGGGGTGGGTGGGGGAGTGAAGTTACCGGATCCATATATTATTACAGTGTAAACATAGTCCAATGCATACTGTAATATAGACATAGTATGATGCATACATTAATGTGATATAAACATAGTCTGATGCATACATTCATGTGATATAAATATAGTCTGATGCACACATTAATGTGATATATACATAGTCTGATGCATACATTAATGTGATATGAATATAGTCTGATGCACACGTTAATGTGATATATACATAGTCTGATGCATACATTAATGTGATATAAACATAGTCTGATGCATACATTAATGTGATATATACATAGTCTGATGCACACAATGTGATATAAACATAGTCTGATGCATACATTAATGTGATATAAACATGGTCTGATGCACACAATGTGATATATACATAGTCTGATGCATACATTAATGTGATATAAACAGTCTGATGCACACAATGTGATATAAACAGTCTGATGCACACATTAATGTGATATAAACAGTCTGATGCACACATTGTGATATAAACATTGTCTGATGCATACATTAATGTGATATAAACATGTGTGATGCACACATTGTGATCTAAACAGTCTGATGCACACATTGTGATGTAAACATTGTCTGATGCACACAATGTGATATAAACATAGTCTGATGCATACATTCATGTGATATAAACATGGTCAGATGCACACAATGTGATATAAACATAGTCTGATGCATACATTAATGTGATATAAACATAGTCTGATGCACACATTAATGTGATATAAACATGGTCTGATGCACACATTAATGTGATATGAACATGGTCTGATGCACACAATTGTGATATAAACAGTCTGATGCACACATTAATGTGATATAAACAGTCTGATGCACACATTAATGTGATATAAACATGTCTGATGCACACATTAATGTGATATAAACATGTCTGATGCACACATTGTGATATAAACATTGTCTGATGCCATACATTATGTGATATAAACATAGTCTGATGCACACATTAATGTGATATAAACATGTCTGATGCATACATAATGTGATATAAACATTGTCTGATGCACACATTAATGTGATATAAACATAGTCTGATGCACACATTAATGTGATATAAACATGGTCTGATGCACACAATGTGATATAAACAGTCTGATGCACACAATGTGATATAAACAGTCTGATGCACACAATGTGATATAAACATGTCTGATGCACACAATGTGATATAAACATGGTCTGATGCACACATTAATGTGATATAAACATTGTCTGATGCATACATTAATGTGATATGAACATAGTCTGATGCACACATTAATGTGATATAAACATGGTCTGATGCATACATTAATGTGATATAACATGGTCTGATGCACACATTATGTGATATAAACATGTCTGATGCACACATTAATGTGATATAAACATGTCTGATGCATACATTAATGTGATATAAACATTGTCTGATGCACACATTAATGTGATATAAACATGTCTGATGCATACATTAATGTGATATAACATAGTCTGATGCACACATTAATGTGATATAAACATGTCTGATGCATACATTAATGTGATATAAACATGGTCTGATGCACACAATGTGATATAAACATGGTCTGATGCATGCATTAATGTGATATGAACATAGTCTGATGCATACATAATGTGATATAAACATTGTCTGATGCATACATTAATGTGATATAAACATAGTCTGATGCATACATTAATGTGATATGAACATAGTCTGATGCATACAATGTGATATAAACATGTCTGATGCATACATTAATGTGATATGAACATAGTCTGATGCATGCATTAATGTGATATAACATAGTCTGATGCATACAATGTGATATGAACATAGTCTGATGCATACAAATGTGATATAAACATAGTCTGATGCATACATTAATGTGATATGAACATAGTCTGATGCATGCATTAATGTGATATAGAACATAGTCTGATGCATACATTAATGTGATATGAACATAGTCTGATGCATACAATGTGATATAAACATAGTCTGATGCACACATTAATGTGATATGAACATAGTCTGATGCATGCATTAATGTGATATGAACATAGTCTGATGCATACATTAATGTGATATAAACAGTCTGATGCATACATTAATGTGATATGAACATAGTCTGATGCATACATTAATGTGATATAACATAGTCTGATGCATACATTAATGTGATATAAACATAGTCTGATGCATACATTAATGTGATATGAACATAGTCTGATGCATCATTAATGTGATATAAACATGGTCTGATGCATAATTAATGTGATATAACATAGTCTGATGCATACATTAATGTGATATAAACATAGTCTGATGCAACAATAATGTGATATAACATAGTCTGATGCATACATTAATGTGATATAACATAGTCTGATGCATACAATGTGATATGAACATAGTCTGATGCATACATTAATGTGATATGAACATAGTCTGATGCATACATTAATGTGATATGAACATTGTCTGATGCATCATTAATGTGATATAAACATAGTCTGATGCACACATTAATGTGATATGAACATAGTCTGATGCACACATTAATGTGATATAACATAGTCTGATGCATACAATTAATGTGATATGAACATAGTCTGATGCATGCATTAATGTGATATAAACAGTCTGATGCATACAATGTGATATAAACATTGTCTGATGCATACATTAATGTGATATAAACATTGTCTGATGCAACATTAGTACTAGATAATTCATTCAGTATTCATGTTACATGTAGCATTAAAGACATCAATGTCATACCTTGGTTGAATGAATCACTATCTGAACGAATCCAAACTCATAAACGTCTGGACATTGGATAGAAAATCATCCACATGCAAAGTTATATATACATTATTATATTATTATTATTATTATTACATTCTGATTGATAATTAATGTGATATTATTAATTATTATTATATTAATTGATATTATACATTTAGTTATGTCATAACTTTATATTGTTATTATATATAAACATTGTCTGATTATCACATTATTATCATATTATTATCATTATTATGTTATATAATCATCATCACATCAGTGTAGTCATATTATGCACATATGTGTATAAACAGCGATGACAATAGAAGTGATGTTAATTAAGTCTGAACACTGTCAATCTATGTGTTGATGAACATAATGTATAACATGTTGTATGAAAAATGTAATACTTAGGACATTTGGGTGAAAACTGTGTATATACTTTGAGTGAACTTTGTGAATAATACTGAGTAACTGCAATTAAGTGACTTTGGAGTGAAAACTGTCAATTATATGATGACTTTGGAGTGAAAACTGTCGATACTTAAGTGACTTTGAGTGAAAACTGTCAATACTTAAGTGACTTTGGAGTGAAAACTGTCAACTTAAGTGACTTTGGAGTGAACTGTCAATCTTATGACTTTGAGTGAAAACTGTCAATACTTAAGTGACTTGGTAAAACTGTCATACTTAATGACTTTGAGGAAACTGTCAATACTTAATGACTTGGGTGAAAACTGTCATTTAAGTGACTTTGAGTGAAAACTGTCAACTTAAGTGACTTGAGTGAAAATGTCAATATTAGTGACTTTGGAGTGAAAACTGTCATTTAATGATTTGGAGTGAAAACTGTCATCTTAGTGACTTTGATAAACTGTCTTAAGTGATTGAGTGAAACTTCAAACTAATACTTGGAGTGAAACTGTCAATTAAGTGACTTGGGTGAAAACTGTCAACTTATATTGGAGTGAAAATGTCATACTTAATGACTTTGGAGTGAAAACTGTCAACTTAGTGACTTTGGAGTGAAAACTGTCAACTAAGTGATTGGAGTGAAAATGTCACTTAAGTGATTTGATGAAAACTGCAAACTTATGACTTGGATGAAAACTGTCATACTTAAGTGACTTTGGATAAACTGTCAATACTAAGTGATTGAGTAAAACTTATACTAAGTGATTGAGTGAACTGTCAAACTTAATGATTGGATGAAAACTGTCATACTTAGGCTTGGATGAAACTGTCAATACTTAATGATTGAGTGAACGTCGATCTAGACTTGGATGAAACTGTCGATACTTAGTGATGAAAACTGTCAACTAGTGACTTGAGGAACTGTCAACTAAGTACTTGGAGGAAAACTGTAATTAAGTGACTTGAGATGTCATTAGATGATGAAAATGTCAACTAGACTTTGGTGAAAACGTCATACTTAATGACTTGATGAAACTCACTTAATGACTTGGGTGAACTTCATTATGACTTGAGTGAACTGTCACTAATGACTTGAGGAATCATACTAGTGATGGAGTGAAAATTCAATATATTTGAGTGAAACTGTCATTAAGTGTGAGGAAAGCATATAAGTGATTGGAGGAAATGATAATGAATATAAGTGATTGGAGTGAACGCACTTAGATTGGAGTGAATGAACTAGTGACTTGGGAAAGCATATGTGATTTGGAGTAATGTCAATATGACTTGGATGAAATGTTACTTAGTGACTTTGGAGAAATGTCATATAGTTTGGAGAATGTCAATTTATATTTGGAGTGAATGTCAACTAGATGGAGTAAATTCATATGTGATTGAGGAAAACTGTCATTATACTGTGAATGTATTATGACTTAAAACTTACTAAGGATGAGAATGATAAGCTGAAACTGTCCAGTTTGGTAAACGAACTTAGGACTTTAGTTGTCTATGTGACTTTGGAGTGAACGTCATTAAATTGAGGAATGTATTAAGTGACTTTGGAGAATGTCATACTAGGATTGTGAAATTAATCTATCTTTGTGAACTATCTTACTGGGTGAAGTCATACTAGTGACTTGGTGAATCAATCTATCTTGGGAAACGTCATAGTGACTGGAGTGAATTAAGTATGGTGAAATGTCACTATGACTAGTGACTTTGGAGTGAAAACTGTCAAACTTAAGTGACTTTGGAGTGAAAACTGTCAATACTTAAGTGACTTTGGATGAAAACTGTCAAACTTAAGTGTTGGTAAAATTCAACTAAGTGACTTTGAGTGAAAACTGTCATATTAGGACTTGGAGTGAAAACTGTCATACTTAAGTGACTTTGGAGTGAAAACTGTCATACTAGTGACTTGAGTGAAAACTGTCAACTTAAGTGACTTTGGAGTGAAAATGTCATACTAAGTGATTTGAGTGAAAACTGTCATTTATGACTTTGAGTGAAAACTGTCGAACTTGTGACTTAGTGAAAATGTCAATTACTTAAGTGACTTGGAGTGAAAACTGTCATACTATTGACCCTAGTGACTTTGGAGTGAAAACTTCGAATTAGTGACTTGGAGTGAAAACTGTCAATACTTAGTACTTGGAGTGAAAACTTCGAACTTAAGTACTTTGGAGTGAAACTTCAATACTAAGTGACTTTGGAGTGAAAACTGTCAAACTTAGTGACTTGGAGTGAAAACTGTCATACTTAATGACTTTGGAGTGAAAACTGTCAATATTAAGTGACTTTGAGTGAAAACTGTCAACTTAGTACTTTGGAGTGAAAATGTCAATACTTAAGTGCTTGGATGAAAACTGCAACTTAATGACTTTGGAGTGAAAACTCAATACTTATGACTTTGGAGTGAAAAAAAAAAAAAAAAAAAAAAAAAAAAAAAAAAAAAAAAAAAAAAAAAAAAAAAAAAAAAAAAAAAAAAAAAAAAAAAAAAAAAAAAAAAAAAAAAAAAAAAAAAAAAAAAAAAAAAAAAAAAAAAAAAAAAAAAAAAAAAAAAAAAAAAAAAAAAAAAAAAAAAAAAAAAAAAAAAAAAAAAAAAAAAAAAAAAAAAAAAAAAAAAAAAAAAAAAAAAAAATTTTTTTTTTTTTTTTTTTTTTTTTTTTTTTTTTTTTTTTTTTTTTTTTTTTTTTTTTTTTTTTTTTTTTTTTTTTTTTTTTTTTTTTTTTTTTTTTTTTTTTTTTTTTTTTTTTTTTTTTTTTTTTTTTTTTTTTTTTTTTTTTTTTTTTTTTTTTTTTTTTTTTTTTTTTTTTTTTTTTTAAATGACTTTGGAGTGAAAACTGTCGATACTTAAGTGACTTGGAGTGAAAACTGTCATACTTAAGTGACTTTGGAGTGAAAACTGTCGATACTTAAGTGACTTTGGAGTGAAAACTGTCAAACTTAAGTGACTTTGGAGTGAAAACTGTCGATACTTAAGTGACTTTGAGTGAAAACTGTCAATACTTAAGTGACTTTGGAGTGAAAACTGTCATACTTAAGTGACTTTGGAGTGAAAACTGTCGATACTTAAGTGATTGGAGTGAAAACTGTCAATACTTAAGTGACTTTGGAGTGAAAACTGTCATACTTAAGTGACTTTGGAGTGAAAACTGTCATACTTAAGTGACTTTGGAGTGAAAACTGTCGAACTTAAGTGACTTTGGAGTGAAAACTGTCAATACTTAAGTGACTTTGAGTGAAAACTGTCAATACTTAAGTGACTTTGGAGTGAAAACTTCAATACTTAAGTGACTTTGGAGTGAAAACTGTCGATACTTAAGTGACTTTGGAGTGAAAACTTCATACTTAAGTGACTTTGGAGTGAAAACTGTCAATACTTAAGTGACTTTGAGTGAAAACTGTCGAACTTAAGTGACTTTGGAGTGAAAACTGTCATACTTAAGTGACTTGGGAGTGAAAACTGTCAATCTAAGTGACTTTGGAGTGAAAACTGTCGATTCTTAGTGACTTTGGAGTGAAAAACTGTCGAATTCTTAAGTGACTTTGGAGTGAAAACTGTCAATACTTAAGTGACTTTGGAGTGAAAACTGTCGACTTAGTGACTTAGGAGTAAACTGTCAACTTAATCTTTGGAGTGAAAACTGTCGATACTTAAGTGACTTTGGAGTGAAAACTGTCAATACTTAAGTGACTTTGGAGTGAAAACTGTCAATACTTAAGTGACTTTGGAGTGAAAACTGTCAATACTTAAGTGACTTTGGAGTGAAAACTGTCGATACTTAAGTGACTTTGGAGTGAAAACTGTCGATACTTAGTGACTTTGGAGTGAAAACTGTCAATACTTAAGTGACTTTGGAGTGAAAACTGTCAATACTTAAGTGACTTTGGAGTGAAAACTGTCAATACTTAAGTGACTTTGGAGTGAAAACTGTCATACTTAAGTGACTTTGGAGTGAAAACTGTCAATACTTAAGTGACTTTGGAGTGAAAACTGTCAATACTTAAGTGACTTTGGAGTGAAAACTGTCAATACTTATGACTTTGGAGTGAAAACTGTCGATACTTAAGTGACTGTGGAGTGAAAACTGTCAATACTTAAGTGACTTGGAGTGAAAACTGTCGAACTTTAGTGACTTTGGAGTGAAAACTGTCAATACTTAAGTGATTTGGAGTGAAAACTGTCATACTTGAGAGATTTGGGAAGTGAAAACTGTCAGACATTAAGTGACTTTGGAGTGAAAACTGTCAATACTTAAGTGACTTTGGAGTGAAAGCTGTCAATTCTTAGTGACTTTGGGTGAAAACTGTCGATACTTAAGTGACTGTGGAGTGAAAATGTCAATACTTAATTGACTCTGAGTGAAATGGAGTGAAAACTGTCAATACTTAAGTGACTTTGGAGTGAAAACTGTCAATACTTAAGTGACTTTGGAGTGAAAACTGTCGATACTTAAGTGACATTGGAGTGAAAACTGTCGACCTTAAGTGACTTTGGAGTGAAAACTGTCAATACTTAAGTGACTTTGGAGTGAAAAACTGTCAATACTTAATGTACTTTGGAGTGAAAACTGTCGATACTTAAATGACTTTGGAGTGAAAAACTGTCGATACTTAAGTGACTTTGGAGTGAAAACTGTCAATACTTAAGTGACTTTGGAGTGAAAACTGTCAATACTTAAGTGACTTTGGAGTGAAAACTGTCAATACTTAAGTGACTTTGGAGTGAAAACTGTCGAATCTTAAGTGATTTTGGAGTGAAAAACTGTCAATACTTAAGTGACTTTGGAGTGAAAACTGTCAATACTTAAGTGACTTTGGAGTGAAAACTGTCAATACTTAAGTGACTTTGGATGTAAAAACTGTCAATACTTAAGTGACTTTGGAGTGAAAACTGTCAATACTTAAAGTTACTATGGAGTGAAAACTGTCATACTTAATAGTGACTTTGAGTGAAAATGTCACATACTTAAGTGACTTTGGAGTGAAACTGTCGATACTTAAGTGACTTGGAGTGAAAACTAGTCTGGATACTTAAGTGACTTTGGAGTGAAACTGTCGATCACTTAAGTGACTTTGGAGTGAAAACTGTCGATATTAAGTGACTTTGGAGTGAAACTGTCGATACTTAAGTGACTTTGGAGTGAAAACTGTCGATACTTAAGTGACTTTGGAGTGAAAACTGTCGATACTTAAGTGACTTTGGAGAGAAAAGCTGTCATACTTAAGTGACTTTGGAGTGAAAACTGTCGACACTTAAGTGACTTTGGAGTGAAAACTGTCGAACTTAAGTGACTTTGGAGTGAAACTGTCATCTTAAGTGACTTTGGAATGAAAACTGTCATCTTAGTGACTTTGGAGTGAAAGCTGTCAATACTTAAGTGACTTTGGAGTGAAAACTGTCGACACTTAAGTGATTTGGAGTGAAACTGTCAATTTACTAATGTGATTGACTAATCTGATCATACATTAATGTATGACTATTGATGCAATTAATGTGATATGACATTTTGATGCATGCATTAATGTGATATAACATAGTCTGATCACTACATTAATGTGATATGAATATATGATGTCACACATTAAGTGATTTGATAACATATCTGATGCATACAATAATGTGATCATTGATACATAGTCTGATGCATGCATTAATGTATTAACAGTCTGTGGATACAATGGATATAAACATTTTAGATGAACATTATGGATATAAAACATTGTCTGATGCAAACAGTTAAGTAGCTTTAGTGAGGATTTCATTCTGTTTACATAGTGGTACAGTGTAGCTAAGAACTCAATGTGGTCCATACTTCAAGTGACTTTGAGCAATTCAAACTCAAACTTAGTGACATTGATAGGAATCTAAACTGAGTCATACTTATTATAGTGATATTGGATGTATTATTATTAATACTGTAATTATTAATGACTATTGAGTTAAAATGTCAATTACTTATATTGACTTGAGTGATAATATGTTCATATATTAAGTACTTTGAGTGAAATATCTGTCATTACTTATTATACTATCATATCATCGTGAAAACTGTCGTATCTATACATTGATGTTTAAACTGCGATCTGAATGACTATAGGATGAATAACGTCCTGACACTTAGTACTATTTGTGATGAAAATGTAATACATTAGTACATATTGGAGTGAAACGCTGTGTCGATACTTCAGTGACTTTGGAGGTGAAAACTGTCGATACTTAAAGTGACTTTGGAGTGAAAACTGTCAATATATAGTGACTTTGGAGTGAAAACTGTCGACACTAAAGTGACTTTGGAGTGAAAACTGTCAATACTTAAGTGACTTTGGAGTGAAAACTGTCAATACTTAAGTGACTTTGGAGTGAAAACTATCGATACTTAAGTGACTTTGGAGTGAAAACTGTCGATACTTAAGTGACTTTGGAGAGAAAACTGTCGATACTTAAGTGACTTTGGAGTGAAAACTGTCGATACTTAGTGACTTTGGAGTGAAAACTGTCAATACTTAAGTGACTTTGGAGTGAAAACTGTCAATACTTAAGTGACTTTGGAGTGAAAACTGTCAATACTTAATTGACTTTGGAGTGAAAACTGTCGATACTTAGTGACTTTGGAGTGAAAACTGTCAATACTTAAGTTACTTTGGAGTGAAAACTGTCAATACTTAAGTGACTTTGGAGTGAAAACTGTCAATACTTAAGTGACTTTGGAGTGAAAACTTTCGAAACTTAAGTGACTTTGGAGTGAAAACTGTCAATACTTAAGTTACTTTGGAGTGAAAACTGTCAATACTTAAGTGACTTTGGAGTGAAAGCTGTCAATACTTAAGTGACTTTGGAGTGAAAACTGTCGACACTTAAGTGACTTTGGAGTGAAAACTGTCGATACTTAAGTGACTTTGGAGTGAAAGCTGTCAATCTTAAGTGACTTTGGAGTGATAACTGTCAATACTTAAGTGACTTTGGAGTGAAAACTGTCAACACTTAAATGACTTTGGAGTGAAAACTGTCGACATGATCATTTGAAATGAAGTGAACAAACACCAACATCAAATAACTTGGTCAATAACCAGGTCCCTTTGAAGTGAATTTAAGACAAGCTTCAGTGCTTAATCTCAAAGTGAACGAACACCCATAATCGGTAACCAAGTCACTTTGAAGTGAAAGTAATACATATAGGGTTAACCTTGAAGTGAACGAGTACTCGCATCAATACACAGTTCACCTTAACGTGAAATCAACACATCACAGGTTGATCTTGACGTGAGCGAACACACACAGCCAATAACCAGGTGACCTACAAGTGACATGGCGGCATAATCAGAACAGACATGCATCACATTGTCAACATTATCGTATGTCATGGTTTCATAACCAGTTCATCTTGAAATGAATTTGAGGTCACTTACGTGTCACTGTGTGCGAGACTAAATCACCCTAAAGCAACCCTGACTTAGGACTGACTTTGAAATCGTAGGTCACATTGTCTACATGTATTTCACCTTAAAATGACCTTGCAGTGACATAAACCTGATCATCTATACAACTAGTGCACAGTGAAACAACATCAGATACATAAGCTTCATTGCCTGTGTGGCCATCTCACCATGAAGCCACACCAAAGACACACTGATGGCCTATATAGTCTTCTGGGTCAGTTCATCGTTATTGTCAACAACGGCAGCAGCGTGTCCAGTTCCACGGAAGATTCCATCAGCTGATTCATAAACTATGTTGTCTATCATGATTAGCTCATCATCATCTGGACTTTCCGAGGTCAAAGAAAACTTGGAAGATGCAGTCTGTCCACCTCCTGGGATAATTCCATCTGCTGATTCATAAACTATGTTGTCCACCATGATTAGCTCATCATCATCTGGTCCTTCCAAGGTCACCCATGACTTGGTTGATGCCTCATCCGTCTGTTCAACAGGAGATCCATCTTCTATCTGTCCAAACATTGCTGTTCCGCCATTAGCTTTGAGTTGCTGTCTACAAGCTGACTTTTTGCTGACGTCAAAGTCCATGACTTCATAACTGTCATGATTTATTGTACGTTCAGATGGCATTTGCCTGGATCGTTTGAGTGAGTTGGTTTTCTGCTGGGTTGTTGTGCCTGTGATGCCAGACTCTGAACTGTGGACAACTTTTATGTCAGGGCAAGACAAACTGGTCTCTCTAGTGCTTTCGTCCACACAGGAGACAGAGTTGGGCACGGCAAATTCGTCGTCATCAGCACCAGGTTTTCTTGGCTCCAGGATGAAATAAACATTTTTCTCTGATTCTTTCCCAGTGCCATCCTCTGGTTGCACGCTGTCGTTCATCAGACGGATAGATTTCAAACAAACAAGGTTTGATTTGGGATTCTTCTTAGACCGAGATGCTCTGGGCTGAATGATGCTGTGGCTGTTGGCGCACACAGCGTCCTGCCTGTCATGATCAGAATATCGGGGCATTCTGGTGTCACTGTCGTTGTCTGCCAGGTCGATCTCGCAATAATCGTCATTTCTAGAAAGGTGGCGGTGGGTGACGACATGGGTTGTGTCCCCTGTTTTCACTTTAGGCTCTGTGGGCTGTGCCTTGGTATTCAGTTCTGTCTGGCGGCGCCACTTTCTATGGACAAAACATAATGAACAAATGAATAAATAAACGATTTAATAAATAAATAAAGCAACAAGGTTGGCAAGGTCAGATATGGTAAAAACACAGGTAATGCTAGGTACATTGTGGCAGACACAAGTAGATCATTCATAAGGAAAACACAGGCAACATTTATAGGCCATTTTATGAGGAAGGGGGATTTGGAGCACCTGTTCACAACGGGAAAGCTGGAGGGAAAGAGAGCACCAGGTAGACCCAGGGAGAAAATTTTGGAACGATTTGCGGAGTGGCTGAAGACGAGAAGGGTGGGGGAGATGCTAGGGGCAACAAGAGATAGAAGACAGATGGAAGTCCATGATCGCCAACGCCATGCGGCAGGGCACCTGATGATGATGGTGATGATTGTGGCAAGGTCAAGTCAGGTCAAGTCAGGTCAGGCCAGATCAGGTCAGATCAGATAAATCAGATCAGGTCAGATCAGGTCAGATCAAGTCAGTCAAGTCAGGTCAAGTCAGGTCAAGTCAGGTCAGGTCCGGTCAGGTCGTCCGGTCAGGTCGGTCAAGTCAGGTCAGGTCAGGTCAGGTCAGGTAAAGGCTTTCCCACAACTTGAGCAGTCGATGAGACCAAGGTAGGATTACTACAGACTTCTTAGAACCGGCATTATAAGGTCAGTACCCATCTCTTTCCCCCAGTTTTACCCCCCCCCCCCCAACAAGGGACAGGTATTTATTTCCATTTAAGGGGTCAAGGACGGTGTGTTACAATCAGCACACGCACCAGCTGGCCGATCCGTTTGACAACCACACACATACACTTCCTGGCTTCAGTTCCAAGAGTGAGTGTTTGAACCGTAACATTATCCACAACATTTGTGGAACTACAAGCATCAGAAGGTGAGAGACTGGGCTGAGGACAACACGCCCCACTCGACACATCAACCATTCCTGGGGCTGTCCAGGCATACTAACAAGACATTCCGTCAAAGATGTCCGCGTCAGATGCGCAACATCACCAGGCAAAATGGAGTGTCCAGTCGTACAGTTGTAAAGAAGTGCATTGCCAAGTCCTGAACGTCTCTTCATCCAATGCCAGCTTCATGGGACAGGACATGCTGTACATGTACGTGTGGAAGACAGCCACATCCCAACGAAGAGCTGAAGGAAAGGACACCTCTGCCTGGTAGACCACTAAAACCATACAAAGATACCCTGAGGGCCAACCCCATCGGCAGCAGCATCAACAACAAAACTGGTAAGACACGTCATTCCAATGTACCCTACATTGTTCCAGTGATAGACTGAACAGCACTAGTATAGATTTTTAAAAAAAAAGGCTAAGTAAGACTTCAGGACCTGGCCAGCTCATGGGTTTATGTGCAGGCTTAAGGCGTTGCCATGATCATTCTGGATTTTCTCCGTAACGTCAGTTCATATGGAGTGCATTCTGAGCGCGGAGACGACATGTTGAGAAAGTGAAAGTGAAAGCAAAGCATTGAAGCCAGTGCTGACAACGGAGTGTGGTGGAAAGAACAGTGCAGACAGGGCACAGTCAGAAAGGGACAACACTCAACAACAGCTCCATACAAGACAAGAGGACCGCTGGAAGCAGAACCTATACAGCCACAAGGTTCCCGTCCATGCAATGTCTGTGGAAGACGATGTGTCTTCAGGGTTGGTCCTGTATCCACATGATGACCCACATACCCAGTGCTGAACACCAGGATGATTATTTATTCGTCTGATGAACAAAACAGTCCATTATCATCATCATCATCAATCAATCAATCAGTCAATCAATCATCGTCGTCATCATCATCATCAATCATCACCATCAATCATCATCACCATCATCATCATCATTAATCATCAATCATCATCATCATCAATCAACAATATCAATTAATCATCATCAGTCAATCATGATCACCAATCAATCATCATCACAAGTTAATCATTATCATCAACCATCATCATCAAATATCATTATCAGTAATCGTCTTCGTCGTCGTCGTCATCATCATCGTCGTCGTCATCGTTAGTCATCATCACCATCAATCTTTATCATCAATCATCATCATCAATTATCATCATCATCATCTTCATCATCAGTCATCATCATCATCAGTCATCATCACCATCAATCTTTATCATCATCATCATCTCATCAATCATCATCATCATCATCATCATCAATTATCATCACCATCAATCTTTATCATCATCATCACACCATCAATCTTTATCATCATCATCATCATCATCATCAATCATCATCATCATCATCATCACCATCAATCTTTATCATCATCATCATCATCATCATCATCATCATCATCATCATCATCATCATCATCATCATCATCATCAATTATCATCACCATCAATCTTTATCATCATCATCATCATCATCATCATCATCATCAATCATCATCCATCAATCTATCATCATCAATCTTTATCATCATCATCATCAATCATCATCATCATCATCAATCATCATTATCATCATCATCACATCATTATCATCACCATCAATCTTACATCATCACACATCTACAGCCGCCGTATCTCACACCCTCTGGACAAAACAGGTCAGCAAAATAAGAAATAGTAAATAGTGAAAAAAATAACAAACAAACAAACAAAAAATTAAAATTAAAAAATGCATAGATTGAAATAATGAATAAAAACTTGCAAAAAAATTCAAATTTAAAAAAAAAAGAATAAACGAATAAATTAATGAATAGATAAGAATAAATGAATAAATAAACTTTTCCCTAGAATCTTTTTTGTTTAATTGATTTTTTTTTCGTTTGTTGACATTCAACTGCTTCACAATATATGACATTATGGTTTACATACATACTACATACGTACGTACAAACATACACACACACACATACGTACGTACCTACGTACATGCATACATACATACATACATACGTACGTATTTACACACGTACACAGGATGACCTGGCCAGTATCAGGCCCAGTATAAATGTGACCCAAGGACAAAGAGAATGTGTACAGCTACCTGCCAGTATCAGGCCCAGTATAAATGTGACCCAAGGACAAAGACAAGTGTGTACAGCTTACCTGGCCAGTATCAGCCCAGTATAAATGTGACCCAAGGACAAAGAGAAGGTGAACCTTACCTGGCCAGTATCAGGCCAGTATAAATGTGACCCAAGGACAAAGAGAAGTGTGGAGACCTTACCTGGCCAGTATCAGCCCAGTATAAATGTGACCCAAGGACAAAGACAAGTGTGTAATCTTACCTGGCCAGTATCAGGCCCAGTATAAATGTGAACCAAGGACAAAGAGAAGTGTGTACAGCTTACCTGGCCAGTATCAGGCCAGTATAAATGTGACCCAAGGACAAAGACAAGTGTGACAGCTTACCTGGTCAGTATCAGGCACAGTATAAATGTAACCAAGGACAAAGACTAGTGTGGAGACCTTACCTGGGCAGGAAGAGAACAAGGAAGAAGCAGACGAGCAGAACCAAGCCAACCGACACACCAGCGATGGCATACACATGTTCTTCTGAAAACACAACAGTCGCCCATCAACAGTGGAGTGGGTGTGGGTTTGGGTGTGGGTGTGGGAGTGGTTGGGGAGTGGTGTGGTGTGGATGTTGTGTGGGTGATGTGGGTGGTGTGGTATGGGTGGGTGTGGTGTGGTGTGAGTGGGTGCGTGTGGTGTGGATGTGGGTGTTTGTGAGTGGGTGTGGGCGTGTGAGTGGGTGTGTTAGTGGGTGTGGGTGTGAGTGGGTGTGGGTATGGATGTTGGTGTGGGTGTAAGTGGGTGTGGGTGTGGGTATGGATGTGGTATGGGTGTGAGTGGGTGTGGGTATGGATATGGCTGTGGGTGTGGGTGTGGGTGTGAGTGGGTGTGGTGTGTGTGGGTGTGGATGTGTGTGGGTGTGGGTGTGTATGGGTGTGTGGGGTGTGTGTGGGTGTGAGTGTAAGTGTGAGTGTAGGTGTGGTGTTGTGTAGAAGGAGTGGAGTGGATTACAGAAGTTTGGAGTTCATTCAAAGGGGATTCAAGGGACTCGGACAGTTCCACATGTGCTCTGCCCAGATTTGCCAGTAATCATCTCGCAGACTTCATCGGCCCGAGCAAAACCATATGCCGTGGTAAGGTCTTGAAACGAGGAGAGGGTTGGAGATAGAAGCTACGAAACACTAAGCTGATACCACCAGAGCATTAACCCTTTGAATCCTGCACCCTATTCACCCACTGCAAAAGCTTAACCCTTGGACTCCTTCACCCTATCCACCGGCTTCCTGCAGGAAGCCGGTGGATAAGGTGAGGGAGTCCAAGGGTTAAGTTTTTGCTTTGCTAGAATGGTTGACAATGCAGGATGCTGGTGGACAGGGTGCAGGAGTCAAAGGGTTAATACTGGCAGCGAACATGCCATGTGTTATGTTGTAGGCTGGGAATGGGCCAGCCAGCCATCACACTAAAGTTGAGTTCGTGTGGACTGGAGCAAGGACCAGACAGCTGAACACATAGTACAGCGATATCACTTCTATCAAGTGGACCAGACAGCTGAACACATAGTACAGCGATATCACCTCTATCAAGTGGACCAGACTGCTGAACACATAGTACAGCCATTCACTTCTATCAAGTGGACCAGACAGCTGAACACACAATACAGCGATATCACCTCTATCAAGTGGACCAAACAGCTGAACACAGTACAGCGATATCACCTCTATCAAGTGGACAGACAGCTGAACACATAGTACAGCGATATCACCCTATCAAGTGGACCAGACAGCTGAACACATAGTACAGCGATATCACCTCTATCAAGTGGACCAGACAGCTGAACACATAGTACAGCCATGTCACTTCTATCAAGTGGACCAGACAGCTGAACACACAGTACAGCGATACCACCTGTATCAAGTGGACCAGACAGCTGAACACATAGTACAGCCATGTCACTTCTATCAAGTGGACCAGACAGCTGAACACACAATACAGCGATATCACTCTATCAAGTGGACCAGACAGCTGAACACACAGTACAGCGATACCACCTGTATCAAGTGGACCAGACAGCTGAACACATAGTACAGCGATATCACCTCTATCAAGTGGACCAGACAGCTGAACACACAGTACAGCGATACCACCTTATCAAGTGGACCAGACAGCTGAACACATAGTACAGCATGTCACTCTATCAAGTGGACAGACAGCTGAACACAAGTACAGCGATATCACCTCTATCAAGTGGACCAGACAGCTGAACACACAGTACAGCGATATCACCTCTATCAAGTGGACAGACAGCTGAACACATAGTACAGCCATGTCACTTCTATCAAGTGGACCAGACAGCTGAACACATAGTACAGCGATATCACTTCTATCAAGTGGACCAGACAGCTGAACACATAGTACAGCGATAGTCACTTCTATCAAGTGGACCAGACAACTGAACACATAGTACAGCGATTCACCTCTATCAAGTGGACCAGACAGCTGAACACATATACAGCGATATCACCTCTATCAAGTGGACCAGACAGCTGAACACATAGTACAGCGATATCACTCTATCAAGTGGACCAGACAGCTGACACATAGACAGCGATATCACTTCTATCAAGTGGACCAGACAGCTGAACACATAGTACAGCGATATCACTCTATCAAGTGGACCAGACAGCTGAACACATAGTACAGCGATATCACCCCTATCAAGTGGACCAGACAGCTGAACACATAGTACAGCGATATCACCTCTATCAAGTGGATCAGACAGCTGAACACATAGTACAGCGATATCACCCTATCAAGTGGACCAGACAGCTGAACACATAGTACAGCGATATCACCTCTATCAAGTGGACCAGACAGCTGAACACATAGTACAGCGATATCACCCCTATCAAGTGGACCAGACAGCTGAACACATAGTACAGCGATATCACCTCTATCAAGTGGACCAGACAGCTGAACACATAGTACAGCGATATCACTCTATCAAGTGGACCAGACAGCTGAACACATAGTACAGCGATATCACCCTATCAAGTGGAGCAACAAGACACATGGCTGACAACAACTCCTCTGACCATCAAGCTCCATGGCAACCAGCAGGGCCCAGAAAAAAAAAGCCCAGAGATACAAACACCTGCGGGGTCTGGTTGGAAATTTGAAGAATACCTTCAATGAAGAATCGGCGATAAGACTCGAGAGTGTGGTCCTAGTCTTCCTAATGAGCCCCTAGTACACTCGACTCTGGGTAGCAGCCAGTTGGTTGGAGCTTAAAAATCCCTCAGTATTCGTTGTTAGGACTGATGAGATTCAAAGCCATAACGACGGGGATTTGAACCCACAACCTTCCACTTGTTTGTCTGTTGCCCTAACCACTGCGGCACAGGGATTGGTCTTGCTTTGCATCGCTTTTGGTGGTGGTGGTGGTGTGGTGGTGGTGGTGGTGGTGGTGGTGGTGGTGCCGCTGGTGGTCTTTTTTTTCCTGTCTTGCAATGTTCTGATTTGTCTTGCATTATTTTACCTTGTCCAGCAATGTTTTGTTTTGTTTTGTCTTGCATTATTTTACCTTGTCCAGCAATGTTTTGTTCTTGTTTTGTCTTGCATTATTTTACCTTGTCCAGCAATGTTTTGTTTTGTTTTTCTTGCATTATTTTACCTTGTCCAGCAATTTTGTTTTGTTTGTTTTGTCTTGCATTATTTTACCTTGTCCAGCAATGTTTTGTTTTTGTCTTGCATTATTTTACCTTGTCCAGCAATGTTTTGTCCTTGCATTATTTTACCTTGTCCAGCAATGTTTTGTCTTGTTTGTTTTTGCATTATTTTACCTTGTCCAGCAATGTTTTGTTTTGTTTGTCTTGCATTATTTTACCTTGTCCAGCAATTTTTGTTTTGTTTGTCTTGCATTATTTTACCTTGTCCAGCAATGTTTTGTTTTGTTTTTTCTTGCATTATTTTACCTTGTCCAGCAATGTTTTGTTTTGTTTTGCATTATTTTACCTTGTCCAGCAATGTTTTGTTTTGTTTTCTCTTGCATTATTTTACCTTGTCCAGCAATGTTTTGTTTTGTTTGCATTATTTTACCTTGTCCAGCAATGTTTTGTTTTGTTTTGTCTTGCATTATTTTACCTTGTCCAGCAATGTTTTGTTTGTTGTTTGCATTATTTTACCTTGTCCAGCAATTTTTGTTTTGTTTTGTTTTGTCTTGCATTATTTTACCTTGTCCAGCAATGTTTTGTTTTGTCTTGCATTATTTTACCTTGTCCAGCAATGTTTTGTTTGTTCTCTTGCATTATTTTACCTTGTCCAGCAATGTTTTGTTTTGTTTTGTCTTGCATTATTTTACCTTGTCCAGCAATGTTTTGTTTTGTTTTGTCTTGCATTATTTTACCTTGTCCAGCAATGTTGTTTGTTTGTTTTGCATTTTACTTCCAGCAATTTGTTTTACTGCTTATTACCGAGCAATGTTTTGTTTTGTTTTTCTTGCATTATTTTACCTTGTCCAGCAATGTTTTGTTTTGTTTGTCTTGTCATTATTTACCTTGTCAGCAATGTTTTGTTTGTTTTTCTTGCATTTTTGTACTTGTCCAGCAATGTTTGTTTTGTCTTGCATTATTTTACCTTGTCCAGCAATGTTTTGTTTTGTCTTGCATTATTTTACCCTTGTCCAGCAATGTTTTGTTTTGTTGTTTGTTTGCTTTTTTACCTTGTCAGCATGTGTTGTTTTGTCTTGCATTTTTTACCTTGTCCACAATGTTTTGTTTGTCTTGTTTTCTTGCATTAGTGTTTGTACTTGTCCACAGTGTTTTGTTTTGTCTTGCATTTTTTACCTTGTCCAGCAATGTTTTGTTTTGTCTTGCATTTTTTACCTTGTCCAGCAAGTGTTTTGTTGTTTGTTTGTCTTGCTATTTTACCTTGTCCAGCAAGTGTTTTGTTTTGTCTTGCATTATTTTACCTTGTCCAGCAATGTTTTTTTTGTCTTTTTCTAGCAATGTTTTGTTTGTCTTGCTTATTTTACCTTGTCCAGCAATGTTTTGTTTTGTCTGCATTATTTTACCTTGTCCAGCAATGTTTTGTTTTGTCTTGCATTATTTTACCTTGTCCAGCAATGTTTTGTTTTGTCTTGCATTATTTTACCTTGTCCAGCATGGTTGTTTTGTTTGTCTTGCATTATTTTAGCGGTTGTCCATATTTGTTTTGTTTTGTCTTGCATTTTTTCCTTGTCCAGCAATGTTTTGTTTGTTTTCTTGCATATTTTACCTTGTCCAGCATGTTTGTTTTGTCTGCATTTTTTCTTGTCAGCATGTTGTTTTGTCTTGTCTACAGTGTTTTGTTTTGTCTTAGCATTATTTTACCTTGTCCAGCAAGTTGTTTGTTTTGTCTTTGCTTATTTTCTTGTCCAGCATGTTTTGTCTTGTCTTGCAGCCAATGTTTTGTTTGTTGTTTTGTCTTGCTTAGTTTTGTCCTTGTCCAGCAGTTTTGTTTTGTTTTGTCTAGCATGTTTTTGTTGTCCAGCAGTGTTTTGTTTGTCTTGCATTGTTTTGTCTGTCAGCAATGTTTTGTCTTGTCTAGGTGTTTGTCTTGTAGCTTTTTGTCTTGTCCAGCAATGTTTTGTCTGTCTACATTTTTGTCTGTTCAGTGTTTGTCCTGTCTAGCAGTGTTTGTCTGTCTAGCATGTTTTGTCTTAGCAGTGTTTTGTCTTGTCTGCAATGTTTGTTTCTGGTTTTGTCTTGTCTAGCAGTGTTTTGTCTTGTCCAGCAATGTTTTGTTTGTTTTTGTCTGCATGTTTGTCTGTCTAGCAATGTTTTGTCTTGTCTGCATGTTTTGTCTTGTCTAGCAGTGTTTGTTGGTTTGTCTTCTACCAGTGTTTTGTCTTGTCTAGCAGTGTTTTGTCTTGTCTAGCATGTTTTGTCTTGTCTAGCAAGTGTTTTGTCTTGTCTAGCAGTGTTTTGTCTTGTCTAGCAGTGTTTTGTCTTGTCTAGCATGTGTTTTGTCTTGTCTAGCAGTGTTTTGTCTTGTCTGCAATGTTTTGTCTTGTCTAGCGGTGTTTGTCTTGTCTAGCTGTTTTGTCTTGTCTAGCAGTGTTTTGTCTTGTCTAGCATGTTTTTGTCTTGTCTAGCAGTGTTTGTCTTGTCTAGCAGTGTTTTGTCTTGTCTAGCAGTGTTTTGTCTTGTCTAGCAGTGTTTTGTCTTGTCTAGCAGTGTTTTGTCTTGTCTAGCAGTGTTTTGTCTTGTCTAGCATGTTGTTGTCTAGCAGTGTTTTTGTCTTGTCAGCAATGTTTTGTCTTGTCTAGCAGTGTTTTGTCTTGTCTAGCAATGTTTTGTCTTGTCTAGCAGTGTTTGTCTTGTCTAGCAATGTTTTTGTCTTGTCCACAATGTTTTGTCTTGTCTATCATGTTTTGTCTTGTTAGCAGTGTTTTGTTTGTCTACAGTGTTTTGTCTTGTCTAGCAGTGTTTTGTCTTGTCTAGCAGTGTTTTGTCTTGTCTAGCAGTGTTTTTGTCTTGTCAGCAATGTTTTGTCTTGTCTAGCAGTGTTTTGTCTTGTCTAGCATGTTTTGTCTTGCTAGCATGTTTTTGTCTTGTCCAGCAATGTTTTGTCTTGTCTAGCAGTGTTTGTCTTGTCCAGCAATGTTTTGTCTTGTCTAGCATGTTTTGTCTTGTCAGCATGTTTTTGTCTTGTCTAGCAGTGTTTTGGTCTTGTCAGCAATGTTTTGTCTGTCCTACAATGTTTGTCTTGTCCACAATGTTTTGTCCTGTCTAGGTGTTTTTGTCTTGTCTACATTGTTTTGTCTTGTCTCAATGTTTTGTCTTGTCTGCATGTTTTCTTGTCTAGCAGTTTTTGTCTTGTCTACGTGTTTTGTCTTGTCTAGTCTGGTCTGGTCTGGTCTGGTCTGGTCTTGTCTTGTCTGATCTGGTCTGGTCTGGTCTGGTCTGGTCTGATCTGTCTTGACGATATTGACAAACCTTTCAGCAGGCCTGTTGAGGCCGGTGGCTGATTAGTCCCCTTGTGTTGTGTGGTTACTGTAGCAACATCAGTGACGTTGACACAGGTACACACAGTCACCGTGCTAACAGGTTGTGTCCCGTTCGACGAAACAGTCGTCTGCTTCTGTGAAGATGTGGAAACACTGACTGGTACACTCTGTGAACAGTTTAAAACACACCCGGGTACTGAAGCATTCAGAAAGGATGTAGTAAGTAAATCACTTAGTGTACTATGTGAAGTTATTCCCCACAACAGCCAGTGCATTCTGCAAACAGTGTTTACTTCAAACTCCAAGTCACTGTAGTAGCCTAGCCAAGGACAGAGGCGGTAAGTCCCAGTGGACTTGTCTTCTTACTCTGCACATATGACATAAGCGTAAAGCTAAGGCGTAAAAATGAAACACATTACATAAAGTCCACTATCAAAACAAACAATATTGTAGCTACATAACTTTCAACCATACGCAGAAAGGGGAAAGAAAGTAATGGAAGCATTACTAATAAACAAAGGAGAGCAGTAGCAGTTACTGACGAAGTGGCCGCTTGTGTACATGTCTTTCACAAATCTGTGCTCATAAAATGGCTTGTGCGTGACCAGTTTGGATAAAAACAGACGTGAAAGTCTTTGTGGGCGTGAGGTTCACAAAATGTGCGTACAATCATTCATGGAGTGGGAACGGTCGTACGTTTTGAAACACTGAACACTGACCTGACATATCGTTTTTTCAGTGTTATGAGCTAAAACCCTTTTTTTTCAAACCTGCCATTGCTAAATTTACACATCTGTCATTGCTAAGTTACACATCTGTCATTACTAAATTTACACATCTGTCATTGCTAAGTTACACATCTGCCATATCTAATTTACACATCTGCCATTGCTAAATTTACACATCTGTCATTGCTAATTTACACATCTGTCATTGCTAAATTTACACATCTGTCATTGCTAAGTTACACATCTGCCATTGCTAAACTTACACATCTGTCATTGCTAATTTACACATCTGCCATTGTTAATTTACACATCTGTCATTGTTAATTTACACATCTGTCATTGTTAATGTACACATCTGCCATATCTAATTACACATCTGTCATTGTTAATGTACACATCTGTCATTGTTAATGTACATGTCTGTCATTGTTGATGTACATGTCTGTCATTGTTAATGTACACATCTGTCATTGCTAATTTACACATCTGTCATTGCTAATGTATACATCTGTCATTGTTAATGTACACATCTGTCATTTTAATGTACACATCTGTCATTGTTAATGTACACATCTGTCATTGTTAATGTACACATCTGTCATTGTTAATGTACACATCTGTCATTGTTAATGTACACTCTGTCATTGTTAATGTACACATCTGTCATTTTTAATGTACACATCTGTCATTGTTAATGTACACATCTGTCATTGTTAATGTACACATCTGTCATTGTTAATGTACATGTCTGTCATTGTTGATTATGTAAGACCTGTCATTGTTAATGTACACATCTGTCATTGTAATTGTACACATCTGTCATTGCTAATGTATACATCTGTCATTGTTAATGTACACATCTGTCATTTTAATGTACACATCTGTCATTGTTAATGTACACATCTGTCATTGTTAATTACACATCTGTCATTGTTAATGTACACATCTGTCATTGTTAATGTACACATCTGTCATTGTTAATGTACACATCTGTCATTGTTAATGTACACATCTGTCATTGCTAATTACACATCTGTCATTGTTAATGTACACATCTGTCATTGTTAATGTACACATCTGTCATTGCTAATTTACACATCTGTCATGTTAATGTACACATCTGTCATTTTAATGTACACATCTGTCATTGTTAATGTACACATCTGTCATTGCTAATTACACATCTGTCATTGTTAATGTACACATCTGTCATTGTTAATGTACACTCTGTCATTGTTATGTACACATCTGTCATTGTTAATGTACACATCTGTCATTGTTAATGTACACATCTGTCATTGTTAATGTACACATCTGTCATTGTTAATGTACACATCTGTCATTGTTAATGTACACATCTGTCATTGTTAATGTACACATCTGTCATTGTTAATGTACACATCTGTCATTGTTAATGTACACATCTGTCATTGTTAATGTACACATCTGTCATTGTTAATGTACACATCTGTCATTGTTAATGTACACATCTGTCATTGTTAATGTACACATCTGTCATTGTTAATGTACACATCTGTCATTGTTAATGTACACATCTGTCATTGTTAATGTACACATCTGTCATTGTTAATGTACACATCTGTCATTGTTAATGTACACATCTGTCATTGTTAATGTACACATCTGTCATTGTTAATGTACACATCTGTCATTGTTAATGTACACTCTGTCATTGTTAATGTACACGTCTGTCATTGTTAATGTACACATCTGTCATTGTTAATGTACAATCTGTCATTGCTAATGTTACACATCTGTCATTGTTTAATGTACACATCTGTCATTGTTAATGTACACATCTGTCATTGTTAATGTACACATCTGTCTTGTTAATGTCATTGTCATTTAATGTACACATCTGTCATTGTTAATGTACACATCTGTCATTGTTAATGTACACATCTGTCATTGTAATGTTACACATCTGTCATTGCTAATTACACATCTGTCATTGTTAATGTACACATATGTCATTGTTAATGTACATATCTGTCATTGTTAATGTACACATCTGTCATTGTATAATTGTATCATTCACTCTGTCATTGTTAATGTACATGTCATTGTCATTTTGCTAATTACACATCTGTCATTTAATGTACACATCTGTCATTGTTAATGTACACATCTGTCATTGTTAATGTTACAACGTCTGCCATTGTTAATTTACACATCTGTCATTGTTAATGTACATGTCTGTCATTGTTAATGTACACATCTGTCATTGCTAATTTACACATCTGTCATTGTAATGTACACATCTGTCATTGTTAATGTACACATCTGTCATTGTAATGTACAATCTGTCATTGTTAATGTACACATCTGTCATTGTTAATGTACAACGTCTGTCATTGTTAATGTACATATCTGTCATTGTTAATTTTACACATCTGTCATTGTTAATGTACACATCTGTCATTGTTAATGTACACATCTGTCATTGTTAATGTACACATCTGTCATTGTTAATGTACACATCTGTCATTGCTAATTTACACATCTGTCATTGTTAATGTACACATCTGTCATTGTTAATGTACACATCTGTCATTGTTAATGTACACATCTGTCATTGTTAATGTACACATTCTTGTCATTGTTTAATGTACACATCTGTCATTGTTAATGTACACATCTGTCATTGTAATTACATCTGTCATTTTATGTACATCTGTCATTGTTAATGTACACATCTGTCATTGTTAATGTACACATCTGTCATTGTTAATGTACACATCTGTCATTGTATGTCACATCTGTATTTAATGTACACATCTGTCATTGTTAATGTACACATCTGTCATTGCTAATGTACACATCTGTCATTGTTAATGTACACATCTGTCATTGTTAATGTACACATCTGTCATTGTTAATGTACACATCTGTCATTATTAATGTACATGTCTGTCGTTGCTAATGTACACATCTGTATTGTTAATGTACACATCTGTCATTATTAATGTACATGTCTGTCATTGCTAATGTACACATCTGTCATTGCTAATGTACACATCTGTCATTGTTTGATGTCGTTTCCAATCTCCTCCCCCCCCCCCCCCCGCCTTTTTTTTGTCCCTGTTTTCCAACTGTCAACGATCATTTCAACCTCCCTCCCACCCACCACACACACACACACACCACACACACACCACACACAACACACACCCCACACACACACACACACACACACACGCACGCACACACACACACCACACACAACCCCGAACCTAAATGATGTTTCGGGTTGTTGTTTTTCTTCAAAAATGAAGGATATTGGTACATGGTTATTTGTTTTCTTTTGCATACTGTGCACACTTTTCCCTTCTAGTATGTTTCAGCTGATCAGAATTTCTTAGGCAGAAAATGATACTTTAAACACTTACCTTGAATCGACTATTTATGAGTCTAAGGACATATTCTTCTCCTTGCTTCCAAAATGACTCAACAACAAGACAATGGTAAAGATAGTCTGTTGCAGTCTTCCATATAGAACAATCATTTTCATCTAAAGTTTGCTTCTTATGTAACAGAATTTGGTAGGGTGCATATCATGCGGTGTTTTACCACTGAAGTTCTTTTTAATCTTACTTTTTTGGTTGCTCTTGAATGGAGTTGGCAGACATTGTCACTAGCTTCAAGTTTTCTGAGCCAATGTCACACAGCATATGATTTAGTTTCAAGGTCGGTTTCTGTTTCTTTTCTCCATTTTGAGATGTTGCGATACAGTCCAGTATCTTTCCAGTCGGTCGACAGATTATTGAATGCTTCATTTTCAGTACGGTTACCAATCCCCAGTGTCCAGTCGTTTGTTATGTTATTGTTAGTTTTGTTTAAATGCCCAGCCGACCGCGTAGAGCCACATCAGGGCTGTAACCGTTTCAAAACATACACAATGCTTTAACACACACAAAAATTAAATACACATATCAATGCATTCGCGCACATCATCTAAGGAGATGCCCCTGGCGTTGACCACTCCGTCCAATTCATCACACAGGGGATTACAATAGCAAACCTGAAAACAAGTTTAAACATAACTAAGGACACTAAAACACGTACAAAAGCCGGCTAAATTACCTAAAATTGCTTTCGCATATCACATTTTCCTAGAGCCAAAAATGCACTTAATATATGTACCAAAATTATTTATCCAAAGAGAAAGTACGTAAGACTTTATCGAACACATGCAGATAAATGGACCAACAACACCGAAAATGATAGGAAGAAATGATAGAAAGCAAAGGAACAAGGCAGAAACAAAGAGAGTGACAGAAAAGAAGAAATGATAGAAAGCAAACGAATAAGGCAGAAACAAAGAGAGTGACAGAAAAGAAGAAATGTCTATCACAGAATTTCCAGAATGTGGGGATACTATTTATACTGAAAGAGCCCCCGTCATCCCTAGGGGGGACAGTGATTCGTTATCGCATTTATTAATGCATTGTACCAATAGATAGATGCATATGGAGGGCCATGATCGCCAACGCCATGTTGATGATGATGACCAATACATAACACTAGCATCATTTTCTCTTGTTTTCTTCCTTATTTGTTGTATGTTTAAAAACCTCTTTTCATTGACATTGAACGTAACTTGTACTAGTTCTATACCAGCCCTTGAACGTAACTTGTACTAGTTCTATACCAGCCCTTGAACGTAACTTGTACTAGTTCTATACCAGCCCTTTTCCAGTAGAAAAAAAGAAACAAGGTTCGCTGTTCATGCTGAATCAAAATGTTATTCCATAAAAGCTGTTGGTGAAAAGTGGTCAGCGGTTTTGTCTCCGTCTGTCTGGTGGTCTTGTTTGTTAGGAATGTGTGTAGTACATTTCCCCACACAGAGTACATTTCCCTGAAAAGTGGTCAGCGGTTTTGTCTCCGTCTGTCTGGTGGTCTTGTTTGTTAGGAATGTGTGTAGTACATTTCCCCACACAGAGTACATTTCCCTGAAAAGTGGTCAGCGGTTTTGTCTCCGTCTGTCTGGTGGTCTTGTTTGTTAGGGATGTGTGTAGTACATTTCCCCACACAGAGTACATTTCCCCCAGACAGTGTACATTTCCCCAGAGTACATTTCTCCAGACAGTGTACATTTCCCCAGACAGTGTACATTTCCCCAGACAGTGTACATTTCCCCAGACAGTGTACATTTCCCCAGACAGAGTACATTTCCCCAGACAGAGTACATTTCCCCAGACAGTGTACATTTCCCCAGACAGAGTACATTTCCCTAGACAGAGTGCATTTCCCCAGACAGAGTACATTTCCCCAGACAGAGTACATTTCCCCAGACAGTGTTCTGACTTTCTGACATGACCTGTAGTCTTTGTGGTTGCAGTTTATGTCAAATACCGACACATTGTTTGCAATGTTTCCATAACACCACTTGGGGATGTTAGTCCAGGTTTGTGCTGGTGACCTGTCTAGTTTCCCTGCCCGTTGGAGACAGAAACATTGTTTATGCTGATCATGTTTTAACATTGTTTATTCTGATCATGTTTAAACATTGTTTATGCTGATCATGTTTTAACATTGTTTATGCTGATCATGTTTAAACATTGTTTATTCTGATCATGTTTAAACATTGTTTATGCTGATCATGTTTTGACATTGTTTATGCACTGTTTATGTTGATCATGTTTAAACATTCTTTATGCTGATCATGTTTTAACATTGTTTATGCTGATCATGTTTAAACATTGTTTATTCTGATCATGTTTAAATATTGTTTATGCTGATCATGTTTTAACATTGTTTATGCTGATCATGTTTAAACATTGTTTATTCTGATCATGTTTTAACATTGTTTATTCTGATCATGTTTTAACATTGTTTATTCTGATCATGTTTAAACATTGTTTATGTTGATCATGTTTTAACATTGTTTATGCTGATTATGTTTTAACATTGTTTATTCTGATCATAATGCTACCAATTTTGAAGAACAAGGTCTCCCAACAGTGTAAAAATCGCTACTCACAGTTCCGTAGCTTTCGATGGCGTTCTCGCCATCTTCGTCAGCGCTCTAATGCTGTCTGCGTGAATCTCTACTCAGATCTCGCGAACATGGGATGAACCCAGTTCACGAGATCGAATCAGAGAATGGTACACCGGGGGCAGGGTGTAACGGCCCCGGTCCCTGTTGAGCGGGGGGTTGGTGGCTGCGATGTGGATGGCCTCCTTGACTCCTCGCTGGAACCACTTATTCTGATCATGTTTAAACATTGTTTATGTTGATCATGTTTTAACATTGTTTATTCTGATCATGTTTAAACATTGTTATTCTGATCATGTTTAAACATTGTTTATGCTGATCATGTTTTAACATTGTTTATTCTGATCATGTTTTAACATTGTTTATTCTGATCATGTTTTAACATTGTTTATGCTGATCATGTTTTAACATTGTTTATTCTGATCATGTTTTAACATTGTTTATTCTGATCATGTTTAAACATTGTTTATGTTGATCATGTTTTAACATTGTTTATGCTGATTATGTTTTAACATTGTTTATTCTGATCATGTTTTAACATTGTTATTCTGATCATGTTTTAACATTGTTTATTCTGATCATGTTTTAACATTGTTTATGCTGATCATGTTTTAACATTGTTTATGTTGATCATGTTTAAACATTGTTTATGCTGATCATGTTTTAACATTGTTTATGTTGATCATGTTTAAACATTGTTTATGCTGATTATGTTTTAACATTGTTTATGCTGATCATGTTTAAACATTGTTTATGCTGATCATGTTTTAACATTGTTTATTCTGATCATGTTTAAACATTGTTTATGCTGATCATGTTTAAACATTGTTTATGTTGATCATGTTTTAACATTTTTTATTCTGATCATGTTTAAACATTGTTTATGTTGATCATGTTTAAACATTGTTTATGTTGATCATGTTTTAACATTGTTTATGCTGATCATGTTTTAACATTGTTTATGCTGATCATGTTTTAACATTGTTTATGCACTGTTTATGCTGATCATGTTTAAACATTGTTTATGCACTGTTATGCTGATCATGTTTAAACATTGTTTATGCACTATTATGCTGGTCATGTTTTAACATTGTTTATGCACTGTTATGCTGATCATGTTTTAACATTGTTTATGCTGATCATGTTTTAACATTGTTTATTCTGATCATGTTTAAACATTGTTTCTGTTGATCATGTTTTAACATTGTTTATCCTGATCATGTTTTAACATTGTTTATGCACTGTTTATGCTGATCATGTTTAAACATTGTTTATGCACTGTTATGCTGATCATGTTTAAACATTGTTTATGCTGATCATGTTTAAACATTGTTTATCTTTGCTAAATTCCATTACTTCTTTTCTCTTCAATTGCTTTTCTGTTTGCATGTTTGTTTGTGTGTTGTTGTTGTTGTTGTTGTTGTTTTATGAATTTAGGCAGGGTCCTTTTCATCTCGTTTAATACTTTCTGTTATAAGCCTATTCGTTCCATTACAAATACAAGTTGGTTTAATAGAAATGTTGTAATTATAATATATTTCCATGTATGCTTAAGACCCTCTTAGTCCATTTTTAAATGATGTGTGCATTGTTTCCACTCTGTTTATTCAGTCATCCTGTATATTTGTGGCACTGGTGTTATTCTTAAAATAAATGCTCAGTATTTTAATCTTTTTTTCACATGGGAGAATGTTCTGTCCAAGCTGCACTTCTAGCTTCATATAGCTTTGGTTTTATGGACATTTAAAATGGAATCCTGAAAATCTTAAGAATTGATTTATCATGTGTGTAGCTGCGATCACATCATCTTGGTTTTGCAGGAATTGTGTTTATCGTCTGCTACCTGTTTCATCCTGAATTTCACGAATTCACTGTTTTGTGATGGAAGAGTTGTCCCAGATGCTTTACTGTTCCTGATTGTCATCGCTGGTAATTCAGTCGGTAGAATAAAAGCGAAAGGTGAGAAAGGACATCCTTGTAGAATACCGCATTATAAACCAAATGGTGCCGACAGTCAGCTTATATGGTTAATGTTGACACATGTGTTTGTCACTAAAACTGCAAGCCATTATCTGAATTTCTCTTTAAAGCCAAATACAAGGGCTTCCAGAATAAAACGTTTACAAGGTGGAATCAAAAGCTAATAGATATCCACAGCTGTTTCTTTCATTTGGATAATTGATCACATCATCAATAGTCCTCGTTAAGTGAATATTTTTCCCCCATTTAAATAACCAACTTGATCTTTGTTAACTAGTTTGCTGATTACGTTACCTAATTGTCTGGCTAAAGTTTCTGCCATGATCTGGAGGTCTGTATGGGTTAGTGTTACTGGGCGCCAGTTGCTTAATCTCTCACATGGTGAAGTTTTTTCGTTAAGGAGAAGGATAAAAATAATAATTAATAATTAATTAATAATAATTACAATATTTATATAGCGCAAAATCTTGATAAAATCAAATCTAAGCGCTGAAGCAGACACACACGCAGGCACGCACGCTCGCACACACACGCACGCACACACACAGACACACACACACACACACACACACCCACACACACGCATGGCTATAAATGGGGAGAAAGAATAAAAGCAATAAAAGCAAGAATAAAAGCAATGGAAAATTATAGAGAGCATAGCATACAATTATATATTATAACCATGTGATTCCCTCCGAGCGGAGACAGGCTGCAGAGGGGAGGGTTGAGTGAGGTTAGGATTTTATGCAGGAGAGAAAAGGTGAGTTTTGAGAGCGGACTTGAAGGAGACAAAAGTAGGTTGCTGACGGACTGAGAGAGGAAGTTTGTTCCAGGAGAGTGGACCAGAAACAGAGAAGGCTCGTGGACCATAGGTATTGAGCTTAGTGCGTGGAAAGCGAAGAGTCAGAGGATCAGAGGCAGAGCGGAGGGTACGTGAGGGAACATAGATCTCAAGTAGGCTTGACAGGTAATCGGGGGCTGCGTTATTGAGGCTTTTGTAGCACATGGTGTCTAGTTTGTACTGTATGCGCTTTGATACAGGGAGCCAGTGAAGTTGTGCCAGGAGAGGAGATATGTGGTCAGCTTTTTTCTTTTTGAGTACAAGGCGTGCAGCATTGTTTTGAATGCGCTGTAGGATGTGAATGGTGGAGGCAGGAAGACCAGACAGGAGTGAATTGCAATAGTCAATGCGAGACATTATGAAGGAGAGAACGAGTTTTGCAGTTGTTTCCACAGAGAGATACTTCCTGATCAGCTTTATACGATGGAGATGATAGTAGCAAGATCTGGCAGTTTGAGAAACAAAGTTGTTCATGGAGAGGGTAGAGTCAATGCAGACACCAAGGTTTTTAGCTGAATCAGAAATTGGGACTGATGTGTTACATAATGGGAGAGAAAGAGGAGGCAGCTGAGAAAGTTTCTGACGGGTGCCAATGAGGATAGCTTCTGTTTTGTCGTCATTAAGCTGAAGTCTATTGTGTGTCATCCAGTTCTTAATGTCCGAGTAACACTCAGTGGTGCGAGTCAACAGGCGCTGTATATTATCAGGTGAGTCACTGTCTTGAAGTTGGGTGTCATCAGCATAGAAGTGGTGTTTTATAGAATGGGAGTTGGTGATGGTGGACAGGGGGGAGGTGTAAAGAGTGAAAAGAACAGGGCCAAGGACAGATCCTTGTGGAACACCACAGGTCAGGTATGCAGGTTGAGAGTAAGTGCCATTGATGAGAACGGTTTGTTTTCTGTTTGATAGGTATGAAGTGAACCAAGACAGAGCAATGTCAGAGATGCCAAAAGTATGATGAAGTCTAGAAAGGAGAATACCATGATCAATGGTATCAAAGGCTGCAGACAGATCAAGGAGTGTGAGGAGAGAGACTTTGCCAGTATCAGTTGCAAGGAGGAGATTGTTGAGAATGTGTTTTTGTGTGGAAGACATTTCCCTGTCAATAAAACATGCGTCTAGAACCAAATCAAAGGTTAGAGAAATAAAGCAATAAACCCAATAAATGTAACTAATAAAATAAAGCAATAAACCCAATAAATGTAACTAATAAAATAAAGCAATAAACCCAATAAATGTAACTAATAAAATAAAGAAATAAACCCAATAAATGTAGCTAATAAAATAAAGAAATAAACCCAATAAATGTAACTAATAAAATAAAGCAATAAACCCAATAAATGTAACTAATAAAATAAAGAAATAAACCCAATAAATGTAGCTAATAAAATAAAGAAATAAACCCAATAAATGTAACTAATAAAATAAAGCAATAAACCCAATAAATGTAACTAATAAAATAAAGCAATAAACCCAATAAATGTAACTAATAAAATAAAGCAGGGAAGAAAATGTTATCAGTATACGTACCACAAACAACATCCATCATTTAGTAATGGTAGTGATGGTAATTATGACACTGTCAACAACAATTATGTTTCCAGTAGCGACAGCACGCACTTGCATGCCTAGTTGTATGCGCATTTATACCATCGTACCTACGCACAAACATACATTATTTGAATATGTAATGAAAGATAGTAACAACAACAACAAAACACTAACAACAATTTTGATGATCAGACGACGACAACGACGACGACGATGATGATGATGATGATGATGATGATGATGATAATAACCATAATGATAATAATACTATAATAATGATGATAATAATAGTAATAATAATTATCATTATCATCGCAATAATTCTATATGTAAAGCAGAGTCCATTTTAAAAAGAATGCTCGTTTTCGAAGAATACCGTGTTAGTTGTGGATGTTGAAGATTCCAAGGCAGTCGTAACTTGGCTGACGGATGCATTTATGGTAGGTCCTGCTTGTGTGGAAGATTCCGAAGACTCAGTGCTGTTGGTGCGATCTGCAACAGTTCCCTGGCTATATGGTTCACTTCCGTCAGAGGTTGTGTACTTTGTGTGTAGAGTCATTTCTTGTGGTGCAGGTTTTGCCCCCATCTTACCGGGAAAAAAAACTGTCTCACACGGTGCCACGAAATCGTCTTGGTTAGCGAGCTCTTTCGCCAAAAAGCTGTAGCTACTAGCAGCCAGTGCAGCGTACTGTATAAGCTGGTATAGCTCAATAACAATTGTCCATGTGTCATCCCAAGTATTCCACAACTCTAGTCTTCTAATCACGATACATATCTCCCTTGCACGATAATCTCTTGATAAATTCCGTCTCAATGGTCACGTCCCAAGATGTACTGTACAGAAGACCTCAATGAAACAGTCGCCACGATGGTTTATGTGCAACACACAGCAAACATTTTCCGTGTTTCGTGCTCAAGCCAGCTTGCCCGTTTGTCCTCTTGCTGGCCGACACCATGCGGCGCTGTTATATTATACCTGCTTCCTGGTCATGTGACAGGGAAAGTTTGGTCTCTCTTTAATTAAACGAGAAAGTAATAATTCGTGAAAAGACACTTGATAATGATTCTCTCTGAAAATTACCAACTATCCTCTCTCTCTTTCTCTCTCTCTCTCTCTGTCTCCCCCCTCTCTCTCTCTCTCTCTGTCTCCCCCCTCTCTCTCTCACGCACGCACAAACACACACACACATGCACATACACAAGACACACACACACACACACACACAACGCACACACACACACACAACACACACACACACACACACACACACACCAAACGCACACTCTCACGCACACATACGCGTGCACGCAAACATATACGCGCAAGCACACACACACACACTCGCGCGCGTGCGCGCACACACACGCATACACACACACGCATACACACACGCGTACACACACACACACGCAATGCTCTAATCTGACTCATCCTTACTCAGATGAAATTGAATGAACAAGTCTTACAAGGTCCTGGCAAAAAACGTGTGTGTGTGTGTATGTTTGTGTGTATGTGTGTGTGCATGTGTGTGTGTGTATGTTTGTGTGTATGTGTGTGTATGTGTGTGTGTATGTTTGTGTGTATGTGTGTGTGTATGTGTGTGTGTGTATGTTTGTGTGTATGTGTGTGTATGTGTGTGTGTATGTTTGTGTGTATGTGTGTGTATGTGTGTGTGTATGTTTGTGTGTATGTGTGTGGTATGTGTGTGTTGTTTTGTGTGTATGTGTGTGTATGTGTGTGTGTATGTTTGTGTGTATGTGTGTGTATGTGTGTGTAGTGTGTATGTGTGTGTATGTTGTGTGTATGTGTGTGTATGTGTGTGTATGTGTGTGTGTATGTGTGTGTGTATGTTGTGTGTATGTGTGTGTATGTGTTAGTGGTATGTTTGTGTGTATGTGTGTGTGTGTATGTGTTGTGTGTTGTATGTTGTGTGTGTGTATGTGTGTGTGTATGTTGTGTGGTGTATGTGTGTGTGTGTATGTGTTGTTGTGTGTGATGTGTGTTGTGTGTATGTGTGTGTATGTGTGTGTATGTGTGTGTGTATGTGTGTGTGTATGTGTGTGTGTATGTGTGGTGTTGTGTGTGTGTATGTGTTGTGTGTATGTGTGTGTGGTATGTGTGTGTATGTGTGTGTGTATGTTGATGTGTGTGTATGTGTGTTGTATGTGTGTGTGTGTATGTTTGTGTGTTGTATGTGTGTGTTGTGTATGTGGTGTGTGTATGTGTGTGTATGTGGTGTGTGTGTGTATGATGTGTTGTGTATGTGTGTGTATGTATGTGTGTGTATGTGTGTGGTATGTGTGTGTATGTAGTGTGTGTGTATGTGTGTGTGGTATGTGTGTGTATGTGTGTGTATGTGTGTGTATTGTGTGTTGGTATGTGTGGTATGTATGTGTGTGTGTATGTGTGTGTGTGTATGTGTGTACCAACTTTGGCATCCACAGCAGAAGCAAAAGACAAGTTTTATGACGACCTCAGTGCTGCTATAAGGAGAATTCCTGACAGAGAACTACTGTTCATCGCCGGCGATTTCAACGCCAGAGTGGGTGTCGATTACAATTCCTGGCCCACCTGCTTGGGTCAGTTCGGCACTGGGAAAATGAACGAGAATGGCCAGCGCCTGCTAGAGCTCTGTTGTCATTATGGGTTGTGCGTCAGTAACACCTTCTTCAACACGAAGCCTCAGCATCGAGTCTCCTGGAGACACCCGCGATCCAAACACTGTCACCAGCTCGACCTGATCCTCACCAGACGTGTCAACCTTTCTAGCATCAAGATCACTCGCAGCTACCAGAGCGCCGATTGTGACACTGACCACTCTTTGGTGTGCAGCAATGTGAAGCTCCGCGCGAAGAGACTGCACCGTACGAGAAAGGAGGGCCGACCTCGCATTGACACCAGCAAAACACGCGATCAAAGAAAAGTGGAGGAGTTTGCGCGTGTGTTGGAGGATTCTCTCCCTGGCCCACCCACTGCAAACGCCCAAGACCGATGGGAACACTTCAGAGATGCTGTCTACAATGCCGCCATGTCTACATTTGGCAAAAAGACCAGCAAGTCAGCTGATTGGTTCGAAGCCCACTCAGAAGAAATGACACCAGTCATCGAGGCCAAGAGAAACGCCTTGACAGCATACAAAAGCAATCCCAGTGAGCAGAACCTCCAGGTTCTCCGCGCTGCTCGCAGCAAAGTCCAGCAGTGTGCCAGACAATGCGCCAATGGCTATTGGCTTCAGCTTTGCTCCCAGATTCAGATTGCGGCTGACACAGGCAACATCAAGGCGATGTATGAAGGCATCAAGCAGGCATTGGGCCCAACGCAAAAGAAAACTGCCCCTTTGAAATCAGCTACAGGGGAGGTGATTCAAGACAGAGAACAACAGATGGAGCGCTGGGTAGAACACTACACTGAGCTATATGCAAGGGAAACTGTAGTCTCAGAAGACGCCCTGAATGCCATAGAGTGCCTACCAGAGCTGGAAGAGCTTGACAGAGAACCAACCATAGATGAGCTCAGCGAAGCCCTGGACTCTCTTGCCTCTGGCAAGGCACCAGGGAAAGACGGTATTCCCGCCGAAGTACTGAAGTGCTGCAAAGAGACACTCATCACCGAGTTGCATGAAATCCTCTGCCTCTGTTGGAGTGAAGGCGAAGTACCACAAGACATGAGGGGATGCTAACGTCGTCACACTGTACAAAAACAAAGGTGACAGAAGCGATTGCAATAATTATCGCGGCATATCCCTCCTCAGTATCGTTGGGAAAGTCTTCGCACGAGTAGTACTGAAGAGGCTCCAGGTACTCGCAGAGCAAGTCTACCCTGAATCGCAGTGCGGGTTCCGTGCCAACAGATCCACTATAGACATGATCTTCTCCCTCAAACAACTTCAGGAGAAATGCAGGGAGCAAAGGCAGCCACTCTTCGTTGCCTTCATAGACCTCACAAAGGCCTTCGATCTGGTCAGTAGGGATGGCCTCTTCAAAATCCTTCCCCAAATTGGATGTCCACCCAAACTTCTCAGCATCATCAGATCCTTCCACGAAGACATGAAAGGCACCGTCGTCTTTGACGGCTCAACATCAGCTGCCTTCAACATACGGAGCGGAGTGAAACAGGGTTGCGTCCTGGCTCCCACCCTGTTTGGAATCTTTTTTGCTGTGATGCTGAAACACGCATTCGGTCCTGCAGCTGAAGGCATATACCTCCGAACCAGGACAGACGGTAAGCTCTTCAACCTCTCCAGACTAAGAGCCAAGACCAAAGTCCAGCTGAAGTGCCTGCGTGACTTCATCTTTGCAGACGACGCGGCAGTAACCGCCCACTCAGCTGAGGACCTACAGCAGCTCATGACTCGCTTCAGCGATGCCTGCCAAAGCTTTGGGCTTACCATAAGCTTGAAGAAAACACAGGTCATGGGACAGGATGTTGACTCTCCCCCAGCCATCAGCATCAATGACCATGAACTGGATGTCGTCCATGACTTTGTTTATCTGGGCTCAACAATCTCAGACACCCTCTCACTTGACATAGAGCTCAACAGGCGCATCGGCAAGGCAGCTACCACCATGACCAGACTGACGAAGAAAGCATGGAACAACAGCAAGCTGACTGAGCACACAAAAATCCAGATCTACAGAGCCTGCGTCGTGAGCACCCTCCTGTATGGCAGCGAGTCCTGGACTTTGCGTGCCCGACAAGAGCAAAAGCTCAATGCTTTTCACATGCGTAGCCTCCGACGCATTCTAAACATCACCTGGCAGGACAAGGTCCCGAACAACACTGTCCTGGAAAGAGCTGGATGCACCAGCATGTACACGCTGCTGAAACAGAGACGCATGCGCTGGCTTGGCCATGCCGTGCGCATGGACGACGGACGGATCCCCAAAGACCTCCTCTACGGAGAACTGGTGCAGGGAAAACGTCCCACAGGCAGACCACAGCTGCGATTCAAAGACGTGTGCAAGAGGGACCTAAAAGCCTTGAATATCGACAAAGACAACTGGGAAGCAACAGCCCTCGAACGGTCAGCCTGGAGACAGACTGTGCAGAAAGGTCTCTCCATGTTCGAAGAGACACTCGCTCAGCGGCACGAGGAAAAGAGAACGAGAAGAAAGGCTGCAGCCCAGGCAGACAGACCAGCGTCAGACTTCATCTGTGCCCTCTGCCACAGGGACTGTCATTCCCGCGTCGGACTGGCCAGCCACACCCGGCGCTGCACCAGAATAGGCACCCAGAGCGCAACTCCATAGTCTTCCGAGACTGAAGGACGCCTATGGTATGTGTGTGTATGTGTGTATGTTTGTGTGTGTGTGTGTGTGTGTGCGTGTGTGCGCGTGCATGCGCGCGCGTGTGTCTGTGTGTGTGCATGACTGTGCGTGTGTGTGTTACGGGCGCGTGTATGAGTATGTGTAAGTACGTGTGTGTATGTGTGTGTGTGTGTGTGTGTGTGTGCGTGTATGTGTGTGTGTGTGCGTGTGTTTGTGTGCGTGGTGTGTGTGTATGTGTGTGTATGTATGTGTGTGTGTGTATGTGTGTGTATCTGTGTGTGTGTATGTGTGTATGTGTGTGTATGTGTGTGTGTGTGTAAGCACATGTGTGCGAACATTCAGTACACATATTAATGCATTCGCGCACATAATCCTAAGGGGATGCCCTAGGTGTCGACCACTCCGTACAATTTATCACACATCAGATTTAACGAAAACATACCTCAATACGAATTCAAATATAACTAAGAACACTAAAACATATCTAAAACTGGGCATAAATTACCTAAAATGGCTTCCGCATATTTCATTTTCCCAGAGCCAAAAATGCACTTGAATTAGTACATGTACCCAAATAATCCTAAGAGAAAGTGTGAAAGGCTTTATGGAACAACATGCAGGTGAATGGACCAGCAAAGCAGAAAATGTAGGAAGAAACGACAGAAAACAAAGGAGGAAGAAGACAAAGAACAAAGAGAGTGACCGAAAAGAGGACATGTCCAGTGTACAGAATTTTCAGAAGGTGGTGATACCATTGTGGTGCATTGTGTGTTATCAGAGCACACACACAGACAGTCCACATTAAACCTATGTTTTTCTGTCAAAAAGCAAAGTGCTGGAGTT
>CM060311.1:100132012-100142012 GCA_030674185.1 Monoplex corrugatus | reverse complement strand
CACAGTTAACTGTGTTACGGGCTCACAGTGAAGATCAGACCACAGTTAATTGTGTTACAGGTACACAGGGAAGATCAGACCACAGTTAACTGTGTTACAGGTACACAGGGAAGATCAGACCACAGTTAACTGTGTTACGGGCACACAGGGAAGATCAGATCACAGTTAACTGTGTTACGGGCACACAGGGAAGATCAGACCACAGTTAACTGTGTTACAGGCATGCAGGGAAGATCAGACCACAGTTAACTGTGTTACAGGCATACAGGGAAGATCAGACCACAGTTAACTGTGTTACGGGCACACAGGGAAGATCAGACCACAGTTAACTGTGTTACAGGCATACAGGGAAGATCAGACCACACAGCCCTATTTCATCCATAGTATGGGTGCTTTACTCAGGGTGCTGTTCAAATCACCGGACCAACACTACAGGTGTCTGTATCTCTCGGACCTGATTCACGCTAGAATACATTATAAAACTAAGTGTAGAGTACAACGTGACATTTCCAGTGTATGAAATATTGTTATATGTATTCCGTGTGTTGTGAGTTGTCAGGGGTCCACAATGCTCCTCATATGTGTATGAATTAATATCAGTTTTCGTTACTACATTTTATGTTCATGTCTGTTTGTTACAAAACAAAAAAGAACTTTAAAGAAAGGTGGAATAAAAAAGATACGTGTAGAGTACTGCCCTGTCACGCAGTCTCAATGCAGAATGCAACTTGTTAGTATCATGATTATGAGCGGTCACATGGCTAAAGTACTGTTTACATGTCACATGGCTACAGTACTCTGTTTACATGTCACATGGCTACAGTACTCTGTTTACATGTCACATGGCTATAGTACTCTGTTTACATGTCACATGGCTACAGTACTCTGTTTACATGTCACATGGCTACAGTACTCTGTTTACAGGTCACATGGCTACAGTACTCTGTTTACAGGTCACATGACTACAGTACTCTGTTTACATGTCATACTCTGTTTTACAGGTCACATGGCTACAGTACTCTGTTTTCAGGTCATATGGCTACAGTACTATGTTTACATGTCACATGGCTACAGTACTATGTTTACATGTCACATGGCTACAGTACTATGTTTATATTTCACATGGCTACAGTACTATGTTTACATGTCACATGGCTACAGTACTATGTTTATATTTCACATGGCTACAGTACCATGTTTACATGTCACATGGCTACAGTACTATGTTTACAGGTCACATGGCCTACAGTACTATGTTTACATATCACATAGCTACAGTACTCTGTTTACAGGTCACATGGCTACAGTACACTGTTTACAGGTCATACTATGTTTACAGGTCACATGGCTACAGTACTCTGTTTACAGGTCACATGGCTACAGTACTCTGTTTACATGTCATACTTGTTTACAGGTCACATGGCTACAGTACTCTGTTTACAGCGATCTAATCTCTGTTTACAGGTCACATGGCTACAGTACTCTGTTTACAGGTCATACTATGTTTACAGGTCACATGGCTACAGTACTCTGTTTACATGTCCACATGGCTACAGTACTCTGTTTACATGTCAATACTCTGTTTACAGGTCACATGGCTACAGTACTCTGTTTACATGTCACCATGGCTACAGTACTCTGTTTACAGGTCACATGGCTACAGTACTATGTTTACAGGTCATACTATGTTTACAGGTCACATGGCTACAGTGCTCTGTTTACATGTCACATGGCTACAGTACTATGTTTACATTGTCACATGGCTACAGTATTCTGTTTACAGGTCACATGGCTACAGTACTCTGTTTACAGGTCACATGGCTACAGTACCATGTTACAGGTCATACTATGTTTACAGGTCACATGGCTACAGTACTCTGTTTACAGGTCATACTATGTTTACAGGTCGCATGGCTACAGTACTCTCTGTTTACAGGTCACATGGCTACAGTACTCTGTTTACAGGTCATACTCTGTTTACAGGTCACATGGCTACAGTACTCTGTTTACAGGTCACATGGCTACAGTACTCTGTTTACAGGTCACATGGCTACAGTACTCTGTTTACAGGTCACATGGCTACAGTACTATGTTTACAGGTCATACTCTGTTTACAGGTCACATGGCTACAGTACTCTGTTTACAGGTCACATGGCTACAGTACTCTGTTTACAGGTCACATGGCTACAGTACTATGTTTACAGGTCATACTCTGTTTACAGGTCACATGGCTACAGTACTCTGTTTACAGGTCACATGGCTACAGTACTCTGTTTACAGGTCATACTATGTTTACAGGTCACATGGCTACAGTACTCTGTTTACAGGTCATACTCTGTTTACAGGTCACATGGCTACAGTACTCTGTTTACAGGTCATACTATGTTTACAGGTCACATGGCTACAGTACTCTGTTTACAGGTCACATGGCTACAGTACTCTGTTTACAGGTCACATGGCTACAGTACTCTGTTTACATGTCACATGGCTACAGTACTCTGTTTACAGGTCACATGGCTACAGTACTCTGTTTACAGGTCACATGGCTACAGTACTCTGTTTACAGGTCACATGGCTATAGTACTCTGTTTACATGTCACATGGCTACAGTACTATGTTTACAGGTCACATGGCTACAGTACACTGTTTACAGGTCACATGGCTACAGTACTATGTTTACAGGTCACATGGCTACAGTACTATGTTTACATTCACATGGCTACAGTACTATGTTTACAGGTCACATGTTACAGTACCTGTCAGGTCAGTACTCTGTTTACAGGTCACATGGCTACAGTACTATGTTTATAGGTCATACTCTGTTTACATGTCACATGGCTACAGTACTCTGTTTACAGGTCATAATCTGTTTACAGGTCACATGGCTACAGTACTCTGCTTAGGGTCATCATCATGGCTACAGTACTTGCTACAGGTCATAAATCATGGCTACAGTTTTATATTTCATGGCGTTGGCGATCATGGCCATCCATACGAATGTATTCCTTGTGGCAGCAAGTAGATCTCACACCCTTTCTGTCCTCAACCACTCTGCAAGTCCGGCCAATGTTTCCCTGGGTCTACGGGGAATGCAAGGTTAATAGATGAGTACGTTCATTGTTTGATGATCGTTTTGAGAAATTCTGTAAAATTTGTTCACTTGTGAATTAATAAACACTTCCATTTAGAGTCGGTAGAAGCTGGTGTGAGAAGGTGAACGGATAGTATAACGATAATTGCCATTTCATGTCCATGGTGTCAAATGACGATTTTTAAGTCACTGAATTATTCTCATAGAAGACAAACATAAATCTTCATTATGACTGAGACTAGTAACTCTGGAGATTAACTGAGGTCTTCATCTTTACATCATTAACAAAAACTACTGCACTTCTCTCTTTCTGTATGCGTGCGTGCGTGCTTGCGTGCGTGTGTGGTGCGTGCCAGCGTGTGTGGTGTGTGTGTGAGGAGTAGAAACATCCAGTCTCTGTAATAGTATGTAACAAATTCTGTGTTTTCTTTTTCAGACAAAATGTGAGTTACTGAAATGTGTGGAACCTGTTGTGTGGCATGGAGCTGTTCAAACAGAAGAAGAAAGGGGAAATCGTTTGATAGGTAATGATGTGTGTGTCCGTGTTTTGTGTGTGTGTGTGTGTGTGTCGTGTGTGTGTGTGTGTGTTGGTTGTGTCTGTGTGTGTGTGTGTTCTGTGTCTTTGCTCTGTGTTGTCTTGTGTGTGTCTTTGTGTCTGTGTCTGTGTCTGTGTCTGGTTGTGTCTGTGTCTTTGTGTCTGTGTCTTTGTGTCTGTGTCTGTGTGTCTGTGTCTGTGTCTTTGTCTGTGTCTTTGTCTGTGAGTTTGTGTCTGTGTCTTTGTGTCTGTGTCTGTGTCTGTGTCTGTGTCTGTTGGTCTGTGTCTTTGTGTCTGTGTCTTTGTGTCTGTGTCTGTGTGTCTGTGTCTGTTCTTTGTCTGTGTCTTTGTGTCTGTGTCTTTTGTCTGTGTCTGTGTCTTTGTGTCTGTGTCTGTGTCTTTGTGTCTGTGTTTTGTGTCTGTGTTCTGTGTCTGTGTCTGTGTCTGTGTCTGTGTCTTTGTGTCTGTGTCTTTGTGTGTCTGTGTGTCTGTGTCTTTGTGTCTGTGTCTTTGTGTTGTGTCTGTGTCTGTGTCTGTGTCTTTGTGTCTGTGTCTTTGTGTCTGTGTCTTTGTGTCTGTGTCTGTGTCTGTGTCTTTGTGTCTGTGTCTTTGTGTCTGTGTCTGTGTCTGTGTCTGTCCTTTGTGTCTGTGTCTGTGTGTCTGTGTCTGTCTTTGTGTTTGTGTTGTCCTGTGTCTGTGTCTTGTGTGTCTGCTTTGTGTCTGTGTCTGTCCTGTGGTGTGTTGTGTGTGTGTCGTGTGTGTCTATGTGTGTCGTGTGTGTGTGTGTGTGTGTGTGTGTGTGTCGTGTGTGTGTGTGTGTGTGTGTGTGTGTGGTGTGTGTGTTGTGTGTGTGGTGTGTGGTGTGTTTTCTTCCTTTCTTTCTTTCTTTTTTTTTTTCTTTCTAGATTTCCAAAGAATAAAGAAGATGAAAACAGTGGATTGCAGCGCTAAACAGGGACAAGTTTCGAGTCACAGAATAGTCCATGATATGTGCAGATCATTTTGAAGAATCGTGTTTTGATGGCACTGACCAAACCACCCGTCTGGAAGACACTGCTGTTCCTACTATCTTTAACTTCCCTGCCCACTTGAAGAAAGTCAGTTGCAAACCTGTGAACGAACTTGGTATGGGAACTGGACACTCGATGTTTAATTCAAATAGTCACTTATCAAAGTTGTGAACAACATTCATCACAAATATTATATACATAACGCAGGTTCACAACTTCGTTTGAAATAGACACTGATAGAACCAAGTTACATCATATGACTTATGTTTGTCATGCAATATCTCCAAGTCTCTTCTGACATTTGTATAGAAATATTGCAAACTTCTGACATTTGTATAGAAATATTGCAAATTTCTGACATTTGTATAGAAATATTGCAAACTTCTTGCTATCTTCTTCATCCCCAGACGAAAAAAAAAAGCAAAGAGAACCGAAACGTGCTTGCGTTTTTATAATAGATGGAATTTATTGGTACATAAATCATTTAGACCGAGGCAACATGTACCTTATTTTCATTTGAAGTCTGACAAAAACGACAGCTGACAGACATTATGCTCATCATGATGTTTCTATCTTACAGGTGTAAGTGACTCATCAGGATGTTTGTATCTAACAGGTGTAAGTGACTCATCATGATGTTTGTATCTTACAGGTGTAAGTGACTCATCAGGATGTTTGTATCTTACAGGTGTAAGTGACTCATCAGGATGTTTGTATCTAACAGGTGTAAGTGACTCATCATGATGTTTGTATCTAACAGGTGTAAGTGACTCATCAGGATGTTTGTATCTTACAGGTGTAAGTGACTCATCATGATGTTTGTATCTTACAGGTGTAAGTGACTCATCAGGATGTTTGTATCTAACAGGTGTAAGTGACTCATCATGATGTTTGTATCTTACAGGTGTAAGTGACTCATCAGGATGTTTGTATCTAACAGGTGTAAGTGACTCATCATGATGTTTGTATCTTACAGGTGTAAGTGACTCATCATGATGTTTGTATCTTACAGGTGTAAGTGACTCATCATGATCTTTGTATCTAACAGGTGTAAGTGACTCATCATGATGTTTGTATCTTACAGGTGTAAGTGACTCATCATGATGTTTGTATCTTACAGGTGTAAGTGACTCATCATGATGTTTGTATCTTACAGGTGTAAGTGACTCATCATGATGTTTGTATCTAACAGTTGTAAGTGACTCATCATGATGTTTGTATCTTACAGGTGTAAGTGACTCATCATGATGTTTGTATCTTACAGGTGTAAGTGACTCATCATGATGTTTGTATCTTACAGGTGTAAGTGACTCATCATGATGTTTGTATCTTGCAGGTGTAAGTGACTCATCATGATGTTTGTATCTTACAGGTGTAAGTGACTCATCATGATGTTTGTATCTTACAGGTGTAAGTGACTCATCATGATGTTTGTATCTTACAGGTGTAAGTGACTCATCATGATGTTTGTATCTTACAGGTGTAAGTGACTCATCATGATGTTTGTATCTAACAGGTGTAAGTGACTCATCATGATGTTTGTATCTTACAGGTGTAAGTGACTCATCATGATGTTTGTATCTAACAGGTGTAAGTGACTCATCATGATGTTTGTATCTTACAGGTGTAAGTGACTCATCATGATGTTTGTATCTTACAGGTGTAAGTGACTCATCATGATGTTTGTATCTTACAGGTGTAAGTGACTCATCATGATGTTTGTATCTAACAGGTGTAAGTGACTCATCATGATGTTTGTATCTTACAGGTGTAAGTGACTCATCATGATGTTTGTATCTAACAGGTGTAAGTGACTCATCATGATGTTTGTATCTTACAGGTGTAAGTAACTCATCATGATGTTTGTATCTAACAGGTGTAAGTGACTCATCATGATGTTTGTATCTTACAGGTGTAAGTGACTCATCATGATGTTTGTATCTTACAGGTGTAAGTAACTCATCATGATATTTGTATCTTACAGGTGTAAGTGACTCATCATGATGTTTGTATCTTACAGGTGTAAGTAACTCATCATGATGTTTGTATCTTACAGGTGTAAGTGATCTGTGACACCAACAGTCAATTCACGTGACGGCTACAGATAGTTTATCTTCACAATCCATACGATCACTTTGTTGTTTGTCGCTGAATTAACTAGCACGCACACCTCTGTGTGTGTGTGTGTGTGTGTGTGTGTGTGTGTGTGTGTGTGTGTGTGTGTGTGTGTGTGTGTTTGTGTGTGTGTGTGTGTGTGTGTGTGTGCTCGCGCGCGCGTGTGTATGTGTGCATGTGTGTGTATGTGTGTGCGTGTGTATGTGTGTAACCAGCTGAACTCTCACCTATCTGCCAACAATCTCCTCAATCCTTTCCAGTCAACCTACCGCCAGTGCCATAGCACTGAAACTGCCCTGCTACATATTCTCAACAATCTCCTCCTTGCAACTGATACTGGCAAAGTCTCTCTCCTCACACTCCTTGATCTGTCTGCAGCCTTTGATACCATTGATCATGGTATTCTCCTTTCTAGACTTCATCATACTTTTGGCATCTCTGACATTGCTCTGTCCTGGTTCACTTCATACCTATCAAACAGAAAACAAACTGTTCTCATCAATAATAATAATAATAATATATTTTATTTATATAGCGTAAAATCTTGATAAAATCAAATCTAAGCGCTGAGCGTATACATGCATACATACCTACATATATATGAGCGTATACATGCATACATACATGCATACATACTTACATACATAAATCTAAGATGAGCGTATACATGCATACATACATACATACATAAATCTAAGCGTATACATACATACATACATACATACATACATACATACATACATACATACATACATACATACATACATACATACATACATACATACATACATACGCCACATGCATACATACATACGTACGCACATGCATACATAATAACTACAATATTTATACAGCGCAAAATCTCGACAAAATTAAATCCAAGCGCCGAAAAGACACACACGCACACACGCACGCACGCACACACACGCACACACACACACACACACACACACACACACACACACACACACACACACACACACACACACACGCATGGCCACAAATGGGTAGAAAGAATAAAAGCAATAAAAGCAAGAATAAAACCAATGGAAAACCACAGAGAGCACATCATATACAATTATATATTAAAACAAAGTGATTCCCCTCCGAGCGGAGACAGGCTGCAGAGGGGGGTTGAGTGAGGTTAGGATTTTATGCAGAGGAGAAAAGGTGAGTTTTGAGAGCGGACTTGAAGGAGGCAAAAGTAGGTTGCTGACGGACTGAGAGAGGAAGTTTGTTCCAGGAGAGTGGACCAGAAACAGAGAAGGCTCGTGGACCATAGGTATTGAGCTTAGTGCGTGGAAAGCGAAAAGTCAGAGGCGAGCGGAGGGTACGTGAGGGAAGATAGATCTCAAGTAGGCTTGACAGGTAATCGGGGGCTGCGTTATTGAGGCTTTTGTAGCACATGGTATCTAGTTTGTACTGTATGCGCTTTGATACAGGGAGCCAGTGAAGTTGTGTCAGGAGAGGAGATATGTGGTCAGCTTTTTTCTTTTTGAGTACAAGGCGTACAGCATTGTTTTGAATGCGCTGTAGGATGTGAATGGTGGAGGCAGGAAGACCAGACAGGAGTGAATTGCAATAGTCAATGCGAGACATTATGAAGGAGAGAACGAGTTTTGTAGTTGTTTCGACAGAGAGATACTTCCTGATCAGGCTTATACGATGGAGATGATAGTAGCAAGATCTGGCAGTTTGAGAAACAAAGTTGTTCATGGACAGGGTAGAGTCAATGCAGACACCAAGGTTTTTAGCTGAATCAGAAATTGGGACTGATGTGTTACATAATGGGAGCGAAAGAGGAGGCAACTGGGAAAGTTTCTGACGGGTGCCAATGAGGATAGCTTCTGTCTTGTCGTCATTAAGCTGAAGTCTATTGTGTGTCATCCAGTTCTTAATGTCCGAGTAACACTCAGTGGTGCGAGTCAACAGGCGCTGTATATTATCAGGTGAGTCACTGTCTTGAAGTTGGGTGTCATCAGCATAGAAGTGGTGTTTTATAGAGTGGGAGTTGATGATGGTGGACAGGGGGGAGGTATAAAGAGTGAAAAGAACAGGGCCAAGGACAGATCCTTGTGGAACACCACAGGTCAGGTATGCAGGTTGAGAGTAAGTGCCATTGATGAGAACAGTTTGTTTTCTGTTTGATAAATACGAAGTGAAAAAGGAGAGAGCAATGTCAGAGATGCCAAAAGTATGATGAAGTCTAGAAAGGAGAATGCCATGGTCAATGGTATCGAAGGCTGCAGACAGATCAAGGAGTGTGAGAAAGAGACTTTGCCAGTATCAGTTGCAAGGAGGAGATTGTTGAGAATGTGTAGTAGGGCAGTTTCAGTGCTATGGCACTGGTGGTAGGCTGACTGGAAAGGATTGAGGAGATTGTTGGCAGACAGGTGAGAGTTCAGCTGGTTGAGGACGACCTTTTCAAGGAGTTTTGACAAGAAAGAGAGATTAGAGATAGGCCTGTAATTTTTCAGTTCATTTGGGTCTAAATTGTGTTTCTTGAGGAGAGGGTGAACAATGGCACTTACTCTCAACCTGCATACCTGACCTGTGGTGTTCCACAAGGATCTGTCCTTGGCCCTGTTCTTTTCACTCTTTACACCTCCCCCCTGTCCACCATCATCAACTCCCACTCTATAAAACACCACTTCTATGTTGATGACACCCAACTTCAAGACAGTGACTCACCTGATAATATACAGCGCCTATTGACTCGCACCACTGAGTGTTACTCGGACATTAAGAACTGGATGACGTTCAACAAACTTCAGCTTAATGACGACAAGACAGAAGCTATCCTCATTGGCACCCGTCAGAAACTTTCTCAGCTGCCTCCTCTTTCTCTCCCATTATGTAACACATCAGTCCCAATTTCTGATTCAGCTAAAAACCTTGGTGTCTGCATTGACTCTACCCTGTCCATGAACAACTTTGTTTCTCAAACTGCCAGATCTTGCTACTATCATCTCCATCGTATAAGCCTGATCAGGAAGTATCTCTCTGTCGAAACAACTGCAAAACTCGTTCTCTCCTTCATAATGCCTCGCATTGACTATTGCAATTCACTCCTGTCTGGTCTTCCTGCCTCCATCATTCACATCCTACAGCGCATTCAAAACAATGCTGTACACCTTGTACTCAAAAAGAAAAAAGCTGACCACATATCTCCTCTCCTGGCACAACTTCACTGGCTCCCTGTATCAAAGCGCATACAGTACAAACTAGACACCATGTGCTACAAAAGCC